>JAFJYG010000708.1:0-28566 GCA_017366145.1 Cadophora sp. M221
GCATTCAACAGGAGTGGCGGCGTCTTTGGGATTGCATCAACTCTTCAACATGAATGATCCAGGAAAGTTACTGGGAAATAGGGAGCTGCAATCAACGGCTTCGAAAATAGAATTGGAAAAGCGTCGTATATATCATATTCGCAAATAGAAGAGCCAACAAACAGTTGTTATTGAAGAAGGTTTCTTGTACAACTCGGTGTCCTTTTTCGTCGTCAAAATACACACATTTCCACCAAGTTTCTGCCACTTCCAAATGCCCCCATCCCTTCTGCTCTCACCCATCTCTGTCGTGGCACAGCACCCACCACCAGAGCTTGAATTTCAAGATTTTGCTGCGCCATTTCATTTGCGAGTCCCGTTGCCTCTCACGTGATCAATGACGAATGACGAACTCAGCAAGGCGACTTTCCGATTTGAGACAGGAAACCTGGCAGTACCTAGCCAGAATCGCATCCCAGTCCATCCGAATTGTTGAATACTTAAATTCAGGCCGAGGACAGCCTCTCTCATCGTCAATCGCCAAATGACTCTCTGTTGACAATCGAACGATTTCGTCAAGCTGCCTCTCCTTCCCCTTTCTTTCGAATCTTGCCTTATCCATTTACGACCAGGGTCGCAAAGCCATCTAGAGATCCCTGCGAGTCTTCCCACCCCAGTCGAAATTATTCATTTCAGGAGCTGTACCCTGCCAGAATCACTCGCCAGGTCAGCAGTTCCAATCTGTCCTACACGACGAACGAATTATCCATCAACCACAAAGTTCGCGATTCCTTATCTACGACGAGTCGAACTTCGATTTTCACGGAATACCAGCATTGAGAAAGAAGGAAAGAGCGAACTCTACGGCCATCATCCATCCACCCTTCAGTTGATTGTTCAAGAGCACGTCACGACATAGAACTATCATCATGTCTTCTCCATCATCTGCTGGCTCGGGCAAGCGGAAGAGAACGAATACCATCCCTTCGAACAATCTCTTAATGGATCCCCTACAACAAGCGTCGTCTCGCGACGCGTCGGGTGAGGATGGAGAGTCCACCGCCCCAGAATCAACTGTCAAGAATCCCGCCAAAAGACTACGATCATCTACACACGAGAAGGTCATCATTCCAAATGGCGACCCAGGAGAGCCTTCTGAGAGCACTGAAGCGTCTGAGGATATTGAGAAACGCGTTCGGAAGAGGAAGGGCAAGGATGACGAGGAAGAAGATGAATTACCCCAATCAATGGCACCACCGCCAATTGGCAAGCTCACGGATCCGGTTGGGTACAAGACGAACGCAGCTCCGGCTGGCAGAGCTGTTAGGGTCTATGCTGATGGAGTATTCGATCTTTTCCACTTGGGGTATGTTCCAGCACCCCAAAAACGATATTTGACTTTGAAACTGATCTGAGGAATAGACACATGCGCCAACTGGAACAAGCCAAGAAAGCCTTCCCCGACGTCTACTTAATTGTTGGAGTTACTGGAGACAAGGAAACACATAAACGGAAGGGTCTTACTGTATTGTCCGGACAAGAACGTGCCGAGACAGTGAGGCATTGCAAGTGGGTTGACGAAGTTATCGAAGACTGCCCATGGATCGTCACACCGGGGTTTTTGGAGGAGCACAAGCTCGATTACGTTGCTCACGATGATCTGCCATACGGTGCGGATGAGGGAGACGACATCTACAAGCCTATCAAGGAGGCTGGAAAGTTCCTCGTTACCCAGCGAACAGAGGGTGTTAGTACAACAGGAATCATCACCAAGTAAGCCCGCTCACTTCCGAACAATTGTCATGTATTGACAAATTTAATAGGATCGTTCGAGATTATGAGAAGTACATCGCTCGTCAATTCAAGCGTGGAACATCGCGTCAAGAATTGAACGTGTCATGGTTGAAGAAGAACGAGCTTGATCTCAAGAGACATGTTTCCGAGATGAGAGAAGCTATCCGATCGAACTGGACAACAACCGGCCAAGAGCTGGGCAAGGAGTTGAGACAATTTTGGCAAGCGAGCAGACCTGGTAGTCCTGCTCGTATGGTCAGTAAGTTACATTCGATTCCGACTTGCGCACAATCACTAACCACCTTTCAGGCTACGACGATTCAACCAAGGGTGGATCTCTTACCAGTCCTTCTGCTCTCTCGCATCTCAGCCGTCGCTTGGAGATCCCAAGAGCGGACAGTCCTGGCCCAGGCAGTGATTTCGCTACTGGATACAGTCTTGGTCTCATTGGAGGTGTACGGTCCTGGATGACAAGAAGTCGTCAAACCAACCGCGATAGTCTCCACGGCAGCGACAGCAGCGAAGAAGACAGCGATGAACGCTCACCTCCAAGAGGCCGTTCTGGCAAAGAGCAGACAGAGGGCGAGGAGAAGCAAGTCGATGCCCAGATCAAGGCACTAATGGGAGAGAATTCGAAGCATTCTGGCGCATAGACGATTACATGGTTTACATACCTTACTCGGTTTTAATTTGATGACTCTCTGCAGGCAAAAAAGCGTTGTTTTGTTTTTTGTAACATAATCATTCGGTCAATTCTGGAACATATATTTCTCTTTCTTGAAGGAAGGGACACATTAGAAAAATTGAAATCAAAATTCTTTGGAAACTCCGTCTGGTATTCCGTTGAACAATAAAGTAGCTGCGATTTATTGCACGAAAAGCCACGCCTGTGGGTGCACAGGTGCGATGCTATCAGTATCAATCTGTCAAACTCATGTCATGTCATCTTACCTCCTTCACCAGGCCCTCGAGCTCATGTTCAAATCAGTGAAGGTAAAGCTTCCTCCTTCTGACAGATATCCACCAGCACCCGAGGTCCACAACTCAAAAGATCCCGTCTCGATGCCGCCCCAATTGAGTGGACGGACAGAAAAGGTGGATGGGGGCTAAGCTAGCGCAATCTATATCTAATCAGATCGATCAGCTGTCCAACTAAGGTGCTTCACCGACAGGGGCATTCTGAAGAGAAAGATTCCTTCTCCACCACCCATTTTGTCCGAGGTACACTACTTGCGATTCGTTGTGCATGAGAAGGAAGGGGAGCCAGGGGCTCCGGCATTCGCTCGGTAGGGATTGTGAGAGCAGAAGGGGAGCCTTTCTTTTTCTTTGCTTTTTGTCTCTTTCTTTTCCTCAAACCCAGCAGCCCAAGATGCCGGACTGATTTCATCCACTTCATCTTCCTTGCACGCACTCTACATACATTGATCTCTTCATCCATAATCTACTACATCTCACCCCTCAGATTCAGCATCTCTATCTCCATCTCCATCCCACCACAAAACATATACAATGTCTCTCCGCTCCCAACCGCTCACCTACCCGCATTTCTACATCTCCTTCCCACACCCGCGCATCGTGCAAGTGACGCTCAACCGGCCCGAGAAACTGAATTGCGTGGACCTGCCTACGAGTAAGCAGATCGCTAGGATATGGGAGCTGTTTGATGAGGATGAGAGTTTGTGGGTGGGTATCATCACGGGTGTTGGGAGGGCGTTTTGTACGGGTGCGGATTTGGGTGGTAGGTTCTTTTCTGCTCTCTTTCTACTTGTTCCAATGGGAATCGCGTCCTTCTTTTTGTAATCCGTTCACCCATGCTATTTATCTCCCCGAAGATTATCTCTGTGACGAGCATAAAAATGAGTTAGGAATATAGAGCTGTGACAAGAAACAAATCTTTTACTAACTTCCCTAGAATGGAACTCCCTAAACGCAACCTCAACAACAAACTCTATGGCCGCCCCAGGCCTCGCCGGGCTCCCCCGCCGCGCAGGCAAGAAACCCATCATCGCAGCCGTGAACGGGATCTGCATGGGCGGCGGCTTCGAGATGATCGCCAACTGCGACATGGTCGTCGCAGCATCCACAGCCATCTTCTCTCTCCCGGAGATCAAGAGAGGGATTGTGCCTGTAGCGGGATGTTTACCGAGGCTGGTCAGGACGATTGGATTGCAGAGGACAAGTGATTTGGTCCTCACTGGGAGGAGTGTTAGTGCGAAGACGCTTGAGAGTTGGGGGTTGGTGGGAAGAGTCGTTGATGTTACTGTTGCTGCTGGGAAGGAGAATCAAAATATTGGAGAGGGGAAGGAAGTTGTAGATGCTGCTGTTGCGTTGGCGGTGGAAATGTGTGGTAATAGTCCTGATGCTCTGATTGTTGGAAGGACAGGTATTAGACTTTCTTGGGAGGCGGGTAGTGTAGAGGATGCGGTTGATGTTCTGGAGAGGGATTGGTATCCAGGGTTGGTTAAGGGGGAGAATTTCAAGGAGGGGATTAAGGCATTTGTTGAGAAGAGGAAACCGGATTGGGTGGAGTCGAAATTGTGAAGTTTGAGGTGGTATATAGAGGGCTTCTGTATTCGTTGCATGGTTTTGTGTTTCTTTCGCTCAGAGAAGACAATTGGCCAGAGAGGAAGCGGGAAGCGAGCTCTGTTTCAAGAGAATGGATAAGTAAATAGTCCCGATGTAGACCAGCACACCACTGTAGGATGCAGAATTGAAGAGGAGTCAGGTCCACTGACTCAATTTGTTTTCTTCGATAAAACCAGAGAGATATATAAGGTGTAGTAGTATCACTTGAAAGTCCTGTGTGTCACTCGGTGCTTTTGAGCTTAAACTAACTTGTTCAAAGTCGTAGTTTCTTTATTTATTCTACATCCATATGTACACTATTGGAAAATCTCGCTCAGCTTTGAACTATCCCAAAGTAGGATTACTATTCACAGGTCGGCATTCTCACAATTTCTCGACCTCTTCTACCTCAATTATCGGCCGTTTCTCTCTTCGGGCACTCTCATCCTCCATGCAGATACCATAGAGCTCTTTCGGGTCCCTACTGGGGTTCGATATGACTGCGTCTCGCCACTTCATCCAGACATCAGTTTGCGGCAAGAGGTCCGCTTTCTCCACCCAGTTGCCATTGCCAAATCTCCTCAGCAAGTATGCATACACATGAGTTCTTGTCGGCACTACTTTCTCTTCTACAAGCTCCAGCTGTCCAATACAAGCCTTCGCACTAAGATTCTGTCCCAGCATAACATTCACTTGGCCCATCGTGTTCAGCAAGATGAAAACCACCTGGTCAATCATGGTCCCATTCGGAATGACAACCAAGATGTAAAGGAGCAATGCCAAACTCCCGATCCTCATACCTGTGCAGAGCCATTCAACCAACTCGCCTTCTTTCTGATCGAGTCCCTGGCCGGTCCACCTCACCACATCTTTTCTACTGCCCTGCAGGATGAAGCATGAGTTCCTCCGCCCGAGAACATACACTGCATCCGACTGGTCTGGTTGATGACCTTTCCAAGACGCCGGCCCTAGGCAATATCTCTCCCCCATTCTCAGAATTATACTCCATGCCACGAGAAGGACGCAAGCCGACAAGCCGATCCAGGTCGTCTCCCCAAGAAACATTGCAGCTATCAACATGCCTACAAAGGCCACCCAACTCGTTACCGCCACTATACCCAGCGCGGTGACACCGCTTGGTCTCCTTTCAGTCGAGCGGATCTGGTAGACCTTACAAGAGCCATCTCGCAACAGCTTTCTACGACTTATGCTCTGAACAAGCCTCATATTCCGCAGCGGGGCCCTCGTGCATCCCCGAGGTGAGAAATAAGAGAAGCCAGTCGCTTCGACCAGAGCGAAGTTGGTGCGGATGTATGATTGTAACCCGGCCACGGGAGCTGCTGTGAGACATTCGGAGAGGGAGCGCTGCATGAGCCTGTAGTTGAACTCCTCAGCCTCGCCGATGAGAACCATGAACGAGGAGACATCGAAGCTCCAAGGAGCTGGGAATTTCTCCATTATTGCTGAGCACGCGGCTAGGTAGTCTTGTGTTTGTGCATGTACTGGTGTTTGTGTTTCCGAGGATGGAACATGAAGTACGCGTTGTGCCGCATCTTGAAGGGAAGACCTCATGTTCATGGAGAAATTTGGGTTTCTGTAAGGCAGATTTTGAAGCCCGAATAGAAGATGTTTATTCGTTGAGATGTCTGCAGCTCAGTGAGGCTTGCCAGTAGTCCGATTGGGCGTCAAGTGCTGTTAGGCAGTCTCGAAATGACATAATATAGTCATCGCTACGAGGCAATCGTATGAATCACTCCACGAGATGACATGAAGCAGCTGAAATTATTCACAGTCGATTGCCATTGGATATTATTGTACCGGATGGTGTATTGTGGTAGTGAGTCGAACGACCTGGGAAATCATCGGCTCAACGCGGGCATCCAAACCGGCCAAATGGTTCTCTTGATCACTGGTCAGCCTCAGTCAGAAGCATCGCTGCAAAGTCGATCGAATAAATCCAGCCAATCGAGTTTTAATTGGAGCATGTTATAAGTCAGGGTTGTCGCCCTCCACTCCACTCCATGAATCGTTTAAATTCCATTTGTAGGCTCCAACGTTGAACGCGAGTCAAGGCGCCTGTCATATCACGTCTGTAGCAGCCATGAACACCTTCAGAACCTGGAGTGAGATCTATCCCAATGGTTCCGACTTCAAGGTAGACATTCTGGAAATACAGAAACTTGCGACTCCCAGAGAGCGGTCCCTTCAGTGGGCGCAGAACTTACGACTCCTCACACCCGTCGAACAGGCAACACCTGATCGAGATGCTGACTGGAGCGATGACGAAGGGCTGTCATGCCATCGTTGCTGTACTTATCCATATTTCAACTCTCCTGACCCGTATCAACCAACAGTAACGGCACTCCGCTTGACGCAACCTGGAGAGCTGAGCGGTTGTGATCATTATATTGCAGTGTCATACTGCTGGAGGCAACCGAAGAACAACATCTCAAAAACCGACAATCGATCTTACAAAGTTTACACGAACGCCACGGGGGAAAGCCGAGTCAACAAAGCTCCCACAGCTATCCTGGATAGGGCGATTGCGTATGCTTCCTACTATGGCATTCGCTTTATCTGGATCGATCAGGAATGCATTGACCAAGACGACCGACTGGATCAAGAAGTTGGGATACAGTCTATGGACTTAGTCTACGAGCGCTCTGCTGCTCCCCTGGGAATACTACAGACTTATCTGAGCTTGCAATGGCAGGTAGATGTGTTTGGGTATATTCATGAAAAGGAAGACCTTGATTATGAGCAAGTCAAGCAAGCGATACAGGTCCTCGAGCACATATCAGAAGATCCATGGTTTTCAAGAGCTTGGATACTGCAGGAATCAACATCGGCTGGAGATTGCATAGACCTTTTGATAAGATACGATCCATCGCTGTCTCTCCCGGAGTCTCTCGAGGGCCTCGCAGGAGAAATCGAATGTCAATTTGAAGATCTTCAAAGTCTATGTACTTTGGCAGCCAAGCAACTTTCCCGTCACCACCTCGTCCCCGGCCCACCTACTGATGGTATTGCAGAGCTTATGGGCCACGTTTTGGATGAATCTGTTCGTAGACTACATGATAACGGAGGCAGCGTTGATGAGTTTGTGGAATACGTCGATCAAGGCGAAGCATTACTAGCACGTCTCGAAAAGGTTATAAAGCGCATACTTCTTCATACACCCTACGACTACTGGAACTCGAGAATCCACACTCACCGCACTGCCTGCAATTCTTCCTTGGCGAACATGTACCTTGTCAACTGTTTCAACAGCAAACCAATGGATAGATTGGCTATACTGGCCAATTTGTGTCAATATCCAATTCGGATAGATACAACTACAGCAAAGGACAACAATTTTCCGTTAGAAACTTGTCTCTTCATTCAGGCAATCCTTAATGGAGATCTCTCCTTTCTGGTCGGGCTTAAGAAAGAAGCGTGGAGTACGTTGTCTCTCGCAAGGGACGGCTTCTCCTGGTTACCACCTCTTAACACACATCTTGATCCCAAAGAATCGGAAACGTGGATAGAAGGAGTCCAGCCATTCCGTCTGCTGAATCACCGCATCACGGCTGAAGGACTGAGCCTTCTAGGCTTCCTATGGGAAATTGATAGTGTGATCGACGTATCAGACCTGCAAGCCAAATTCGCACCCTTATTTGAAGAGCTTTCCCAGTCTTCGACGAAAGAATGGGTCGATATTGAGGAAGACATGGGCCAATGGGCAGAAATCAAAGCCGCTGGTGTTTCGGCGCCAAAGTTTTCCAGTAATGAAGAGTTGGTGATTGGTGGGCAAGGTGTAAGCCGATGGAAATACGAGCCGTTGATCAACAAGCTGTGCTCTGATCTTGTATGGTCGATACTCCACAGACTCGTCGGCTCAAACCACCAGGCACTCGCCGACGCCATTTGGCATTCTCTCCGAGCAAAAGTCCGCCTTCTCACTTCCTCGGAATGGAAGGCGGCAATTGAAGGTTACAATACTGAGGAAGGTGGATCAGAAACGCTTGACGAGTGGATTGAAGAAAACCTTGGCCTCGAATCTCGCGCGCTCCCGGAGTCTTGTGTAGAGGCTCTACAGCTTCACGATGACGTCCAAGATATCATGTTTGTTCGCGGGACTGATCCCTTTAGTGGCCGCGATGGCCACCCAGTCACGCAGATCGATCTATGGTTTGTTGAGCGGGTTCTGGAGAAAGGCTGCTTCTACTATGGACACCTGGCAGGCTCAGGGGGAGATGGACCTCTTGCGACTTTTGACGTGGACAGGCCTACGGAAGTCCTACTCCCATACAGTGAGGGCATGGACAAATTTGGTGTTCAATGGAACGGAAATTTACCGCCAATGCAAAGGAAAAGAATCTCGTGGGTGGTAGAAGAGAATAGTACCGCAGGGATTGTCACAGCAGCGGAGGGAGAAGTCAAAACACGCAACTTCACATCACACGGGATGGTAGCCGGAATGTGGAAGCTAGGCGACACGAAACCAGGTCGTTATAATATTTCCTAGCTTTGAAACATATCTGGCAGATAGATACTCCACACTACAGGCTCGGCGAATACCCTTTCATTTATGTTTCTCGCATCGGACTCGGTTGCCTTGGAGACAACATATTGGCCTCTCAATGACTGTTTTCAACCGACCAAGTTCATATCCAGTGAAATGGAGACAGGTCTTCGTTTCTCTTTACCAAATATATGGATAAGAGCTTGTGGAAAGTCCCCAAGTCATCTCAGAACATTGCCACAAAAAAATATTCCAAGTATAAGCAAGCTTCGGTTTGGGTTTTTGATGAAGTGGATTGGTTTCTTGCTTCACTAGAGATAAAATAGCCGCCTCCACTAAGAAAGCAAGAACTTCTCTGACAAAACACCCTCGACGTTCCACACTCCTCTCGCCATTCCGTTGCTAATCAAGGTGTTCCATGCACTCGATGGTTGCTTTTTTGGCTGAACAACCCAAGACATATGCCCCAGCAAGATTTTGTCTCTGGGAAACCCGCCCATGTTTACACAATGCGGCGTCAAAATTGTCTTGGGACCATTGACGTCGAAGATCGCTCGGAGCTCACCAGTTGCACCGGAAGAAGTCTGCAAGCTTCCAGCCGTCAAGTAACCTTCTTGCAAGATCGTCGACGTTATCCATTCACCGACCAGTAATGTTTCCCAGGCCATGCCGATGATGTCTTGAGGCACATATCCTGTGAGATGGTTCATGTCAAAGAGTCTTTTTATATCCGCTTCTCCGGTGAAAAGTGGATCTTTCTTGTATATGACCTCGTCCGTCTCGGAATCGAAGATGTCCTTGAAAGAAGCTGGCACGGGAAAGTCTTCTTTGCGGAGTCCTGGATACCTGTCGTAGCTGGCATTCAGGTACTGTGAGCGAACGATGTGCCAGATTGCATCTGCGATGATGTGCTCTTTGCCCTTGGAGAGGGTCTTGAGAATGTCAAAATAGATTCCAGGTCGATCGTTCCTTATTCGTTGCTGGCTCTCGATGGACTTAATGTCCTCGTATGGGCCACCATACTTCTTCTGTACCTCGCGCAAGTTAAGTGTAGTATCTATATTCCAGAGATACCCACGAAGAGCCAAACCATCCTTTGTGATCTCATGGCCGGTCATCCGACAGGAGTTTGAGTTCTGATAGTAGCATTTTATCTGAGAGAGGATTGTCTCGGCTGGTGGCAGCCATGAAAATAAGTAAGGAATCTTCGCTGCAACATGGGCAGGGGGCCGAAATTGGCTTGCCCACTTCTCCTCTGGAACGCCAGCAAATATAGAGAGATCTCCGTTGACCAAAGCCATGGTAAACACCGCTAGGCTCAAGCTGAAGCGAGGCTGCTGAACTTTGGTCGTATCGATTCGAAGGGGGTAGTCACAAAGATTCGCTAGTATGGCAAGCCGATCAGGAACCCGAGAGTTATATCGGCTCGAGAGCAATTTCAGTGCTTCTGCCATGTTACATACTGGCCGTGAATTCAACCTCGATGGTATCAAGGTACTTGACTCATGGACCGAGGAGTGGTTTTCGACACTTGCAATGTACTCAGAGTTACCGGGGACTGGCGCCAGATTCTGAAGCTTCACTCGGCTTGCCTCTAGACGTCGAGAGAACTCCTCGAGGGGTTGCGAACGTGGCTCAATCATGAGAGAGTTCACCAGATACCCTCGAAGGTGATCAGAATCAATGCAGATGATGCCATCTAAACTTCTTGCATCTCCCTGCCATCCTCTTCCCTTGGGACATTTGAGTAGTAGAACCAGACGAGCTCCAGCACAAGCAGCTTCTTGTAGAATCCAAGCACGTGTCAGCCAGCGATCTGAGGCCAGCATCTCATAAAGTTCGACTATATCCCAGGCTCTTGATATCAGATCTTCTTCCCCGTTCAGTTTTACCCCAGGTGGAGGAAAGAAGCCATAGTCATCTTTATGTCTTGCTCTGCGGAGAGCCTCCAGAGCCTCTGCATGTCGAGGCTCGTCAATTGAAGTTGTCAGGATTCCAGCTGTGAACGTGGCTCGCTGAAACACCAGATCCATTGACTGTATACCTAGTTCCTTATCTGTTCGATTGTCCTGATCAATGCATATTTGATCAATCCATATGAACCGAATCTTGTGGTATGCAGCAAAATGAATTGCACGATCGAGCACCTCATTAGGAGCTATCACCGGTCGTGGCGTAGATGATCGAGCGTCGCTCACGGTGTATTTCGGGAACTGCTCCTTTTTCTGCCAACAATAGGAGACGGCAATGTACTCAGTGATTCCGGGAAATTCGCCGGGTTCGGTCAGCCAGAGATCGTGTATTAATTCGATTTCTGGTAATTGAAACTGGGAATATTCGCCAACGCCTGCTGCCTTCATGGGTTTCACTGCCAAAAATCGTAGACTGTTGGCCCATTTTCGAGTCGTAGCTTGATCTAAAGTATACCCTTGGATTTCTAGCATATCCTGGCCCATCGGAGCCTCCATTGCTATTCGAGGCTGGGCGAAATGTTCATTGGTGTCTAAACACATCTGATCCGTGAACTGGGATGCAGGTGGGCGAAAGAGTATATTGCCATCCTTATCCTCCTCTCCAGTCCACAGCTTGGCATCTGGATGGTTCGCATCTTTGGGATTCTGCGTGTCTAAAAATGTTCTTCCGGGATCGACAGCATGGTCATGAGCCGGCCCTGCAGCGAAGTTAGATTCACTCATGACTGAGTGATAATCTGTTTCCGAAGAAGGAATCGCGAAGTACAGTAGGGCAGGGAAAGTTAGGAAAGTTACGCATGGGATGTTCAAATTTGAATGGAAGGCCCTCAAATCACCAAGGCTCCCCGTTCCATCTATCACGCATGCAGTGCAAAAAACACGTCACCTGGCATCGAAACGTGCTTTTATTCGTTCGTTGTGTAAGCGAGCCTGTTAACTGACTGATTTCAATACACTACGCAGGAATTGAAGGCTGTGGAAGTTTTCGGAAGAGTGAAAGGTCGTGGATGCTGGAAATAGAGGCATAAATTGAGGATAAGGAGAAATGATAATTGACGTAGGTGCGATTGACCACCTTCATAATAATATCGTCGGTTCATGTTTTGAAGATCCCTCAGAAAATCACAGAATTGCGCTGCAATGAACCTCTATTGACAGAGCCCAATAAAAGTAAAGGGGGAACTAAAGATACAATTTTGTTTAATTTGAATGAAACATTCGCTAAAATAGTTGCAGCTATGAAGCTCTCTGCTGCATTATTAGTAGTTACACTTCCTCTACCATTTGGTCTAGACGCCGAAATAGTAACAAAGCAGTCGTTAAGCGAAACATAACATAGAATCCACTCTCACCAATAAGTAAGGAAAAGGGCGACATTGACCAATTGACCATTTTCGCATCCATCGAGTTACCAATTTAAGTTTTTTCTTTTAATGTAGTAGTGACGACTCACTTCCCCCGCAAACAGCCATTTACAAATATTTCTAGGTATTGCACATCTCGAGGCAAATAAGTAGTCCTCATTCCCAACCAGGATCTAACACTCGAACAGATGTAGGTGTTTGAGTGGAACAGCGGAAATGGGTTCTAGCAACACGGGGGCTTTCATTAGAAGTACCTCGAGGCCTTGGTCACATGGAACCTAGTGCTATTGTTACGGTATCTGTGATTACCCGCTGAGGTTGGATGTGAACGGATTTGAATGAGCAGGATTTTCGGATTACTTCGAGTAATAGATATCTCATATTTTATTTTCTCCATGGGAGACTTAGAAGCTGCATTGTATGATACCAGTATTTAAAGATGAGCGCGAATATTTCTCATCCCAGTGCCCCTCTTATTTCTCAGCTGGGAGGTGAATAATTTTCACGTATTCTTTGCAATCCTCAGTAGGCATTTAGTCTTGCCATACCTAACAGACTAGTGAAAAAGTTGGCTGAATTAGATAGCTTTATGAGGTAGAACAACACTTTGTAAGATCGATAAAAAAATATATATATAAAAAGGGATGGAAGCAAGATGAGAGCAGGACAAGAGCAGGATAGCCGTAGAAACCCACGGTCAAGTCGATTCGAGGTAATTCGAAGGGAAAAAAATATACACTAGCTTGTGGATTACTCCACGTAGCTCTATGCCGATAATACACATTACCTAGGTAACTTTTCTGGAGGTCCAGGCATGGGAAGGAGGCAGCTCGCTTGGCCTCATCAAGAATAGAGGCTCGGCTAAGCAAGCTTGTCTTTACCAAATCAACCTTTAGCTTTTCCTACTATCGACGCGGACTACTGCTGGATCATTTCCCGTGGCAGGAATCACTCTTCGTCATTCGCCGGAGCATATGCTAAGGAGCTCATTCCTGCGGGGAATGATAAGGATTGCCAATGGCGGGAAGGGAGCCCCTTTTTCGGGCCTCGTTAATCAACGGACGACAGCTGAATGAACGGCGAGAAGATTTATGTTGGGATGAGCCTCCATCCTTTTCTTTCCCCTGCATATATATTTTCTCCATTCTGTCTTTTCCTCTTTTGCTGTATGAGTTGAATTCAGTTGATTTGGATCAAGTATACTTGGATCGTGATGGATTACCGTCCCCTCAAATCCGGACTTCCTACCGGCCGACTTCCCACCATTCTTATCACTGCCTTTCTCTCTATTTCAGCCACTCTCATACTCTTGCGCCTCACACCTCCCGGTGGTAAAGTCTCATCTTTCGTGCCGGTCGCTGTGGGACCACCCCCAGCCCAAAACCAAGGTGGCAGTTCGCGAACAGGAGGCGGGGTCGTAGTTGTCCCAGAAGTTGATGTTGGAGGCTTCGGAAACGGATTTGACGAAGAGGAGGCGAAAGCAAATGCGAACGGGGGAACGAATGTCGTGGTTGTCACTTCGACTTCGGTGGTCTTGCAGACTGCGACATCCACGATACTCCAGAGCGGCGCCACAGGAGCTGCGAGTGTGATGGACCCAAATTGCCACCCAGTTGATGGCGCCTTAGAAGTGTTGAGAGAGATGGAGGAGAAGTACAGCAGTTTGAGGGATGATAAATTCACGTATGTATTCTTGCTTCGAAATTGTCTTGCCACACAAAAACAATGCCGGTTTCAAATTCAAGAGACTGACAACATACCAAACAGCATTACCATCGGAACATACAAACGACCTAAAGAACTCAACAAGACCATCAGCGTCCTCTTATCGGCTCCCATTCCCTCCCTTCACGAACTCGTAATTATCCAAAACGACCTTAACGCCACATTGCCTGATGATTACGTTTCTCCTCTCGGAGTACCCGTTCGTCACGTCATGTCCGAAGTAAACAGCATGAATAATCGTCTAACGCCCGATCCTCTTATCCAAACCCAAGCCATCTTCAGCTCAGACGACGATGTCTATTTCCAACCCTCCGACCTCGAATGGGGATTCCATACCTGGAGAAACTTCGGTCGTGATAGGATTGTAGGTGCTCATGGCCGCTGTGTGGGTATCAATGAGGCGGGAGAGACATGGTACAAAAGTAAATGTTCTACGGATGGCGGCGAGGAGAGCTATTACCAGAGTACGTATAGATCCCACCCCTGCTCCCTAGAACCCTTCAGGAGAGCCGCGACTTTGCGATATCTCAATATTTGAATTTGAGAATGACAGAGCTAACATTCAATGAAGTGGTGCTCGTCGGACTCGCTTTTATCCACATCAAATTTATGGGATTCTACGCCTCAGCCCACCCACTGGCCGTCCAAGTTAGAGATCTCGTAGATGAGACGTTCAATTGTGACGACTTGGCCATGAACTACGTTGTCAGCATGTTGACATGCCAGGGACCTTTGCTGCTCAGAGGCCAGAAGCCGTGGATGGATCAAGGGAGCCCGGAAGGGATCAGTCACAAGTCCGATCATCAGAAGAAGCGAGATTACTGTCTGAGGAGAATGGAGGATTGGATGAGCGGCAGCCCGTTGGTAAATGTGACTGGACATATGAGGAAAGGATACACTGATTACCAAGGCAGTATGTTTGGCGTGTTTGATAGTGATAAGGGGCAGTGAGAATAGGATTGATGCTGGGAATAGACCATATGAGATGTGTAATGTACATAGACGGTGAGGATGTCGTGGGTGGGATTTGTACATGGATTGTAAATTACTGGCGTCAGCAAATGGGGGAGGTATATTGATTTCACAAGAATTGAACCGAAATGATGATTAGAGATCTATTCTCAGGCAAAAGACATATACAAAGAGAACCGATGGCAATGATCAAATTAGATGTTAAACACCTACAGTACCACCAACATAACGGGTGTGAGCTTAGCATTGATTCACAGAACACGCCTGTGGATTGTTCGGCACGCATCGACACAACAAACTCTCGCTTAAACTTGCAGCCAACTTTGACCTTCAAGTAGCCAACTAAGGAAAAGTATTGCAACCAGCACCTAATAAGTGTGAGTAATGGCCGGAAAGGGTTTCTTCTTTGAAATATTGGTCCATCGTTCTATCGTAATTCTTCCCCAGCGGAAGTGGTAGAGGAAATCAGTCTCTTTGCCCCCGTTCTGTCAGCTTCGGCCGTTGAAAAAACAAAAAGAATTCACATGTGGGTTTGGGAATTCTTTTTTATCTATTTCAATTCCTTTCCCCTTCATATTTCATTACACATCTCACTCTTTTTGGATTGTTTAGAAAGGCTGCAGGCCAAACGTTGTCAATTCTGTTGTGGGCTCTTCGTTTCTTTTTCTTGTGTTTTGTTTAGCCGACTTATGCTCGGAACTCTCTCGCCACCAAAGCTCCGCAAAATGATTCACAGTATGATTGTTTGTCTTTAAAGACAGAGGGAACATTATATCTCAATAATTAAATGCATCACAAGACAAAAAACCTATTGAAACAAGAATGCTTCACTGCTTGTATGCATAGGTGGTAGGACGGCAGTTGAATTATGACATCCCTGGCTCGTCGCAACTTGCGATTGCAATAACGTTTTTGGGCTGTGACGAAGATTTTCTCCTTATAAATTCATTCAGGGGAAGGGTTTCAAACAGGCTATTCTTTCACGCCTTGAAAGGCAAAGGGCTCCGCACACTACCTCCGGATTGCACGAAGTATCGGAGGTAAGTATATTTAGGCTACTTTACCCAGAATAGACGCTATGAATAGTTGCGGTGACAATGTTCGCGCTGATCTTGTGCATCTCAAAAATTGATGTGATAACTTAGCCAGAGTCAAAACTGCTGGGAGTGAGACTCCTCCATGGCGAGACATTTAGGACTATGGCAAGAAAGAAGTGATTGCAATTCAAGAAGAAAGTATACGTTTTCGTTTAGCAAGCTGGCAAGAAATAGTAATCTGACTCCATCCCTAGCCCCATTCCCATCCAACCACAAGATATAAAGCAAAGAAACCCAATAGTCAAACGCCATCCAAGCAAGCCCTTGCCAGGTAGCCATATAACCCCTCGAAGCGCCTTCTCAACTCCAGTAATTCATACAAATCGTAGCTTCCTCCGTCAAGTCAGAAACATTAACAGTAATCAATCTCGCAGGTCTCTCCTTCCCTGCACACCCTTCAAGCACATCTCATCGCCCGAAACTGCAGCAGAAGTGGCCTCACGATACAACAACATGCATACTCATGTGCTCTACAGCTTCCTTCACAGTCCTCATCCAACGATGGTTGATACAGAATGGACATCTAACAGCCTGCTCGCTCACAGCACTCAGTGCCGCCTCGCTGCGTCTAGGTACCTGAGGAATGACTACCCCGCTAGCAGTATGGAGTTGGAAATCCTGATCTGGGCCAGGACCTCCAACAGGACCACCTGGACCAGCATTGCCGTTCATATTAGGTGCTCCATTCACACTCGCATTGTTCTGATTTGGCGTCGCATGAAGGTCGCCCCCAAAGAGATTGGTATTTGCATCTCCGTCTTGACTTCCCATCCCGTCAAGACTGCCACCTCCGTCCACGCCCTGGTTGTCGCCTTCGCCCTGCTCAGCCCTCTTCTTCAGAATCTCGGTCTTTGCCCTCCTGCACTGCTGTAGATGAACTTCCGCGCCGTACTCTCTAAGCAAACACTCCCGAATCTCTACTGGTGTAGTATCCTTATCGATCCTCATCAATCGCGGTAGTATCTCCATCAAGAAGGGCAGTCGACTCGCAGAGTTCCGTTGCACCTTAGGAAGAACAGGAATGAGTGTCGGGGTGGGAGAAGCGTTATTGGGGTTCTGTCGCGGGGAAATGGGTCCAAGAATGCGCGCGCCGCCCATAATATTGCCTTCTGCATCTTGACGAATCTCTAATCCAGGCGTCTGGTGTTGTCCTCCTGGTCCACCAAGTCCATTCATCCCTCCAGGTGTACCTATCATGTTTGCTGGTCCTCCGATTGTCCCTGAGACCGTGCTAGGAATGCCATTTCCAATACTTCCAACTCCTCCAGGCCGCCATTCCAACCCATTCAGACATGTGTGTCTCTCCCTGAGGACGGTGACGCGTGCGAGTGGTTCCCGGCCTCCTTTGCGCTCCCAGTTGCAGCGGATTACGAAGGGGCAGTTAGGATCGCGCTTGCAGCCAACACGAACGCGACCGGTGTCCGACTTTAAGATGCGCGGCTCGAAATGCGCCTCGATGGCCCAGGCATGGAGGGCTTCTTTGAAGGCTTTCAGGGTGGGGAATTCCTGACGGAGGTAGAGCGCCGGCATCGTTGTTAAGGGGGCATTGTTGTCGAGTGAGGCATACTGAGGGGGTATTCAAGCACCCGCTGGGCCTGGATTCTCAGGCACGTGACGTAAATGGCCTTCACTGGATTCCACGCTTCGATAAGTAACTAGGTTTGAAAATTTAGAGTTCATGTGGATATCATGGAGCTTCCAATCTGAGCTATGAACAAGAAATGAAGGCTAAAGAACAATCGATCCTCCCCAAGTACCAGACCATTTGCCCAATCTTTAAGACTTGCCAGCCAACTTCTCCTCTGCAATCTTATCCTTGTTTCCAGAGGTCTCAGCAGCTTCTGGTTTCCGTGCTGGCTCGCTAATGCTGTCATTCATGGCCTCTGCTGCTGCTTTCTTAAGTCTATCAGCATCGTCTGTTCTAATCTCCTTTCCACCAACACGATCCTTGGACTCCTTCTCGTCTTCACTGTCACCGAGACTGAATGGGTCGTTCTCGGTTTCGCCGATCGGGCTGGGATCAACGGTAGACAACGGTTGCCATTTGCTTTGTTTGCTGACGGGTGGTGTATTCTCTTTAGCTCCCATTCGTGGCGAAGTGCGGTAAATGTCAATTTCTTCTGGTGGACCACCCTGGAAAGCAACCTTCCGGCTGTCAGATGACTTTGGAGCAGGAGGAGTGGGTTTGAAGAGATCAGGATTGGCAAGAGGGCGGGTAGACCGCCGGGCTGGAGCTGTGAATTGAGTTAGAGGATATTCGCTCCTTTCAATCATATAACTTACTACCATCGCTGTTCATCTGCATACCTGCGAAGTCATCGCTCAGTACTTGAGGGTCTGCATCATAACGGTTGTAATCTCCACTTCGTCTTCCATCATTGCTTCTGCGCGAACGATATGGAGCATTCGAGGACTGTCCGGCATTGTACCCTTGATGTGGAACATCATCATCATCTTCGCCATCAATACGCTTCTTCAATGTTGATATCCATCCGTTGACCTTGCTCTGTGTCTCAAGAAAACCCTTCTTCAAGTTCTCTCCAATGATTGGCAAATCGTCATCAATGAAACTCCGTTCTCTCGCTGGATCATTGGGTCCTGGGTGAAGACCAGTCTGCTGTCGACGAGGTGCATCTCCACGGCTGGAGCTACGTGGCGCATCTCCTCCCCATCCACCACCGTAGTGTTCGGCTAGTTGACGAGCGTACTGCTCATCTGCTTCGAGTTGTGATTGCGGGGTGGATCCAGAGCGAGGAGCTGCAGGACGAGGAGGCTGAGGAGGAGGCGTAGGTTCTCTGACGGCATCAGGATCCGACATACCTGCAGGCAGCAGTCAGTAGGCTTCCTACATGAGTTATACTCGTCAAGGCCGCGTACCAAGTAAAGCATTGAAAGCCGGTTCAACACGGCCCCCGCTGGCCCTCAGGACAGCCTTCACAACAGCAGCATCAATGCTCGGGAATGCTTCCTTAAGTGTATTTTCCGCCTGTTGCTGAGGGCTCAAAGGACGAGGCGGCTTCGCAGGAGGTTCATCTTCAACAGTTGCTTGCTTTGATGCGGCCGGCGCATCATTGCCCAAGGTTCCTGATTCTTGTACGTCGTCGTCGTCCATCTCTAATGGTCGAGCAGTTGTTGGTGATTCAGCTCCGGTTGGACTCTTCAACTGTTGAGAGAAAGCTGTTAGCAATAGACTCACAGGTAAATAACGCATGAACTCCAATGCCCAGCTGTGTATCAGCACTTACTGGGCTATCCGTGGTCTTTGTTGGAGCGGACATGGTGTTATGATTTGTACTCTGGTTAAGAGATAACAATCGCAATCTGCTTCTGTAGAGAATGAAGATAACCCGAGAGAGGTTTGGGATGAGATAAATACAATCGTGGACATTGGCGCGAGGACTGACGACGATCTAACAGGCAGCTGGCTATGTACCTTGGCAACCCCACATCAGGAGGCGTACAGTAGTGAACAACGCCTCATGTGGCTGAGTCTTCACGTGTAAATCATATGATTTTCCACATTTCTCCTGCCAACCCGCCCGTGAACAGTGTTGCTCTCTGCCTCTTGCACGCGAAGCAATCTAATGGGCAATTTTCACGTTTCCGAGAGAAGATAGTTCAGGTTTGCGGTTTAGTCTGTTACTTTCAATTTCTTTGGCGCTCATAAATTCACTTTATCGGCAGTAGGTTGGTATTTTGACATATTTTTCTCTTCATTCTTGGGACATCCATCCAAACTCCTTCCATCAAACATCAACAAAATAAACATGGCGCCTTCGCCCCTCCAGCAACGGCGAACCCATAACACACTCCTGTTCCAAAAGCTATTGAATCTCAGAGACAGTGCAAGCCCGTTCACATTGATACTGGATACATTGGAACAGAGTCGAGGACCAGCAGTGCGAGAGTTTGCAAGGAGATCGAAGGTACGTTACAGGCGATTTATCTCATCCTTCTTAACTATTTAGTATTATTTGTTCGAGTTATTATCAGAGTGCTTCATGTTTGCAATTCAATTTTATCTTTGGTACCATTAGCATAGAGCAGTTCGGAATTTATCAGTCACGGATGACTCAAATCTAGATTCTACCTCTATGAAGGCTTGTTCTAACGGATGCCTCAGATCTCAAAGAATAACATCGTATTCATATCGTTCTCAACTCTACGGAAGAAAATTCCTTTCGAAGTCGATGCATTCATCACAGCTCGTGGAAAACCACTGGGTGTACTGAGAACAGAGATTTTATCACATCTCCCAGCACCACCAGCTACTGCCCAGAATACATCTCTAGCTTCTACGAGTAAGTGGAGGTCTGTTCAAAATGCCTACGATGCTTAATTATTGATGCAAACCAGAGTACCTTCTCATAATTGACACGTTGAACACCCTCTCAAGTAGTCATCCACAACACCTTTCGCTATTCCTCTCATCGCTACTCGTTTCCCCACAAATATCCCTTCTGGCAACATATCACACCGATATACCTCTCTCAAGTGCCGCTTCGGTGTCACCATACGCTCCCTCGCCCCTCACGACTCTCATTTGCCTCGCCACAGCGATTCTGACCGTCTCCTCGCTCTCGCAAACCCTAGCCCGCAAACGAGCGCGAGACAAGAGTCATCAGGATCCCGTATTCGGCATTCGAGAAGGTCGAGAAGGCGTGATTGTCGGAATGAAAGGATGTGCCAAAGATGAGCAAGGCGTGGTAGTCAACATGGAGATCCGACGACGCTCAGGTCGCGGCGTGACAGAGAACTTCGTGCTTCTACCTCCAGTACCATCAACCTCGACTTCCCAATCCGCCTCTAAATCGACCAAGCTATCTTCACTGAGCGAGTTCATACTGCTGGATGATCACCCACTTTACTCTTCGCCGTCTACTGGTGGACCTGCTTCAGCCGCGACTGCTGGAGAAGAAGATATGAACACGACGTTCAATCTTGGCCTTACGGAGAAACAGAAAAGAGATAGAGAGAATGTCGTCCTTCCGTATTTCGATGCGCAGAAGGATGGAGGTGCAGCGGGGCCGGGTGATGGAGGGAGGATTCTGTATGATATGGGTGCGGAGGATAGGGAAGATTTCGATGATGAGGAGGATGAAATTTGAGGGCTGGTACTCGGTTCACTTAGAGTTGATGAAGTGATGGGAATTCTTCATAAGACATGGCTTTTATCAACTGATGAAAGCTATTCTCGTCCGCCTCGTACGAATCTACAAGCTATCCATTCAATGTTCACGCTCAAGGCTCAACATCATTTCGCTTATTCCTAAACCGAATCATCCTTTGTCTCAGCTTCAGCCACACAGACCAGACCGTTCCTGACCCCATCATGTATCCAAATAAGCAGATTTCTTTCGCTCTGTCCAGCGTCCACCCCGTGGCCTGGTAGACGCACCTTCGGACGTTCTCACGTCCATTGTCCCCGCTGGCTATCTTCTGTATCCGTATGTCGAAGAACTTTGTGCCTGCACCCGCACACAAACTTCGCTCGCTCTGCCATACGAAACCTGATAAAGAGGTACACCTACAAAAGGTGATGCTCCACTCTACCAAATATACATTGACGTAATCGCATTATTGGAAAAACATAAAGATGTAGGCTGCCAGCCGCCATCATTCTCAATACGGACCCGTTGAGATGAGACGCAAGCAGTTGAACTTTTTTGATTCTTTCAACAACTCCCTTCTTAGGGAAGATAGAATATGAATGGATGTGTTTCTTGCAGTTGTTTTTTCACTGCTTTTTTGACCGATTTCTGGCCGGTTGGGGAATCGGTGCTGACTCCGTTTGAAGGGTCCTTGGGGAGATTGAATACGATGAGGCTGGGAAAGGGGGTGGCTAAGCGAAAGCTACTTGCAGGACGGATAGTAACCCCTCATGAGGAATATAATTATTAGATCTGGCTCTTACTTACTCCCGTCTCAATATTTGCATTTGGAGTGAATGGAAGTCTTTTTTTGGTGATTGGTTGAAGTTAGTCGAATGGCCATCATGGTCACCACAGACTCGAGGAAGACCATTGTCAGTCATGGTCTTGCAAATCACTGGTGTACCAAACAATTGCACTGGAGATCCGAAAGTTAGCTCGGCACCCCGCAATTGGAACAGCCCACCTCAGGGATCGCGTCATCCCGGGTGAGTGCTCTGCAGTGTCAGAAGAACCAGTAACTTCCTCGATTCCTCATTCCTTTCCAACTCCCAATCCAAACAACAACACTTAACCAATAAACCAAAATGCTACTCCTCGGTCTAACCGGTTCAATCGCAACCGGCAAATCAACAGTATCATCCATCCTCTCCGCGCCCCCCTACTCCCTCCCCATCATCGACGCCGACATCCTCGCACGCCGCGTCGTCGAGCCAGGAAGCGCAGGCTATGCCAAAATCCTCGCACACTTCCAGCACAACACTCCAGATCTCCTCCTGCCCTTCCCAGATGACGCGACCTACGATCGGAGTAAAGGCGCGCCGCTGAACAGACCTGCGCTTGGCAGACGGGTGTTTGGGGACAGCGAGGAGAGGAGGAGGGATCGCGTTGTGCTGAATGGGATTGTGCACCCCGCGGTAAGGAGGGAGATGTATAAGGAGTTGCTGATGTGTTATTTGAGGGGGTGTTGGGCTGTGGTTCTGGATGTGCCGTTGCTTTTTGAGAGTAGTTTGGATGTGCTCTGTGGGACAGTTATGGTTGTTGCCGTTCGTGATCCGGAGATTCAGATGAAGAGGTTGATGGAGAGGGATTCGCATTTGACGAGGGAGGATGCGGAGAATAGAGTTAGGAGTCAGGGAGATGTGAGGGAGAAGGCGAAGAGGTGTGAGGCGAGAGGGCCTGGGAGGGGAGTGGTGGTTTGGAACGATAAAGGGAAGGAGGAGTTAAGAGGAGAGATCGAAAGGGTGATGAAGGAGGTAAGCAGAGCGAGTCCCAGGTGGTGGGCCTGGTTGTTACTGTTATGCCCACCACTGGCTGGATTTGCTGGACTGTGGAACTATTGGAGGAGTTTGGTCATTAACAAGAAGTGGAAGGAGGGAGAGTTGCAGGCCAAGGCGAAGCTTTGAAGTCGAGGTTTATCCTCAGATCTTTGCCTGGATCTTGATCACAGTTGGGTAGCGTTGTCCCGGACTGGTGCAGAGCGAGGGGTGTCTTTGGCAGTCTTCTTCTACGGCGAGATTTTGCATAATCATATATCTACAGAGAGCAAGTGCCATGATATTCCCCTGATATCGTTATCTACCACATATGTACAATCCCTCCCCGCCCCCCTTCGGATATCTACATGCAAACTTGGTCACCATCACATATCTCTTGTACGATTTCCCTCCCCAATGGATACCGCTCAGTCTCTCGAATTTAACAACCTAGTCCGAATCACCCTTCAAGCCATTCTTCACCAACAGGGCCGAGAAATCCGGGTTCTTTGCCGCCGCAAAATCATGGTTCCAATAGTTGGTCACCTCATGCACCGGGAAATTTGTCGTATTTGACGCTGGGTTAGATGGCTTGGTTCCAGAGTACGCAAAAGCGAATCGATTGTTACCATTGGCGTTGAGCACAACGGCCCGGTTACTAGCCCCAGTGTATGATGTGCATCCTGTGCATTTGGCTGTGACCTTCCAGTGGGTCCTGTTTGTGTATGTCCCGGCTTTGATGAACTCGTATTGAGCTCCGGTGTAGACTGGAGGCTGGGAATGGCCACTAATTGGAAGTCAATAAGTGATGCTCAACTTGAGAGGGCGAAAACGAGCGATGACACTTACACTGTGTATCTTGATGATATGATAGAACTAGCACCGTTTGCCCAACACGCCATCAATGGGTTGTTGATCATACTTCCTCCCCACGCAAGTCCAGCCCAGCCTACCTCAATGGGTGCTGCGATCTGGACAACAACGGGATACGTTGAATTAATCTGGCTTGGAAGAGCCACACGATACGCAATAGTCACACCAATCTTGTACGCTGCATTGTACTGCTGGAAGAGAAATCCAGTATCAGAGTCCCGAAATGCGACAGAGTCTGCAGCTTGAACGGTGACAACTGGATGCTATGTTAGAACTTGATGATGTGACTTCCAAATGAAGATTCACGTACCAAGGCTTGCCACAGCCGCCGCAATCCTAGCACCAAATGACCACCTCATCTTGAGCCAATGCTACGAGGGAACAAAAACGGTGAAACGAACAAGAGAACAGCGGTATCCGATCAAGTCACTTGTACCACGCTCCGTTGTTGAGGTCCAGATGTCAGATCGGAGCGGTAAAGGAAGTCGGCAGACTTTTCCTGAGATGTAATGTATCTTTGTTGGTAGGGTATAGATCAGACCGAGGTCGGTAGATAGGCAATCAAATAAAGACTGGAAGGTTCATTATCCAGTTTCCATGCCGGGGCGAAGGAAAGTCCTGTTATATGAGCAGAGTAGAACTTGGGTGACTTACACCCAGAACCATCCAAAATAAAACCTTTCCGCCACCTTCCAGTCTGGTGTCTGTCGTCTTCCTCCTTTTGGAAACAAGGTCACAATGCAGCAAGCCTTCGTTCCACCTTCCTCGAGATTTCGGAAGCGGAAGACCGAGAGAGATGCTGGATGCAGCGCAGTCCGGTGGAAGGCTCACGATCTGTCCTCCACATCTCGATGACCACCACCGAGAATAACTCACAGGCTAATTCGGAATGGGTCTTCTATTCTTCGTCTGCGTCATGACTTGCCTTCTTCTCCAGACGAGTGTCCTATGGCAAGGGCACGTTACCATTGTACAATTCAAATCATCTTAAGCCTGACCTTCCCCCTCACCCATTATTGTTTCTCTGCTTACCCTGACCCCCATGGTCAATATGGCAATATACCAATCCGGCCGATAGCCGCAGCTCTTGGCGAATCAACAAAACAGCCTTGTTGTTGTACGCGAATTTGCATTTATCCCGTTTGATATTGGGCTCGAGTTCATAATATGCGGCTAAAAAGATGAGTTGTGTCTCTCCACACCCCACAGCCTTGGTTTCACACGAAATAGCCGGAAGGAACGCTGAGAAATTCTGGGACGTCTACTCGTCGTCCTGCTGATCTTGATCGCTCCGTTCCGGCTCTTGAGAGGGGCAAGGTCAGCTGCCGGTGTTTAGTTTGGTGCCAGGGAAGGGCTTATTGACTACACAAGCGAAGTTTGAGGGTCTATTCGAGACTGTAAACGAAAGGTCTGTACATGGAAGCCCGTGTGGCTCCTCTTCAACAGGTGGTTTAGACCCACCATCAGATGTAAAGCCCCACGGTGCAACGCAAATACAAGAGCGGCCGAGATCTATGCCACGAAGCTCATAGCTAACAATACCAGGTCCTAGCCTTCGCGCTCCAACCAAATGGTGTCTTGTCCGAGGAAATAGGCTTTGGCCTAGATGTGCAAGAGCAGTGGGTTCAAGAGCAGTAGATGCAAACGAGCCAAGTACGAAAAAGTCTATGAAAGTTTCAGTGAAAGCTGGGAGAGATTAAAGTTGAAACTTTAAAATATTAGATGACTCCCTTCTGCTGCTTGATTACATATAAGGCATTGTTTTCAACTTTACACGTGAAGAAGGAGGACGGAACGGAGAGAAAGCACAACCAGGCCACTTGCAAACAGACACACAGACAACTAAACGCTAAAAGTGAAAGGCGCAGATGAACAAATTTAGATTGGGACGGAGGTTCGGAATGACAATTGAAGAGACCTAGCCCCAATGGCGAGGCAAGGGAATATACTAGCCCTGAAACTGGACTAATGAGCTGTGCAGCAGCAACCTTGCCTGGTTCAGCGAGATAATGGAATGGTCGACTTCATGGTACAGTACAACGACGAATGCCATCTGTTGAACACTGCCAGAGTCGTCCTTCCCACACATGTTGCTCACATAAACTAAGCCAAGACTGTCTCGGTGTACATAATGCCCTGTGCCAGCTACACCTACTTACCCTTCGGCATGGCTCAGCCTCCGGTGCTCTTCGGTACTCGGCATGGTCTTGCTCACCCACGAGACCAAGTCACAGAGTAGTACAGCGGCTGGAAGATAGCATATCGTGGTGCAAATTCATACGTCGTATGCATGGTGATTCGTAACTGCATAGAGGGTATAATCAGGCTCGCGCCCAGCTATCTAGCTGTAAGTGACCGTTGTTCCGTCTTCCGCAGGCTCCAGAAGTTTCCACTCGCACTTGATATCTTTCTTCGCAAACATATCTAGTATAACCTTCGCAATCCCGTCAAAGTTCTCTGTTGCTAACGCCAAAATCGTAGGGCCAGCACCGGATAAACAGATGCCGCACAGACCAGGGTGAGATTTCGGTGTCACAGATTGGAGGATCTCTGGTAGTCCTGGGATGAGGCCTTTCCTGTACGGCTGGTGCACTTTATCTTGCATCGCGAGATAGATCTGCTCTGCATCCGGAGGACTCCTCCCTAAAGCTGATGGTAACAACGCTATCCGCTGCAGATTGAACACGACATCTGCCCGAGAATATGAGGTTGGCAATACACTTCTGGCTTTGGCCGTCGCGACTTCGAAGTGTGGGATGATGGCAATAGCTTTGATTTCCTTTGCCCAGGGAAATTTCATATAGTGTCCGATACCAACTGGGGGCTCTGGTGGCGCGAAGCCAGTGTCAAGACCACCGGCTGGTTCAGGGAGGACTTCGCTGAGGGGGATCTCTTTGCGAGAGGTGTCTTCAGGGCTTAGGTCATTGAGGTAGGTTCCAACAAAGCCACCATAGAGGGCCGCTGCTACGTTATCTGGGTGACGCTCTGTTGGTTTTGTTAGTATGCTTATTTCACACAGAATTGGGCTAAGTAGCGGAGTAAAATGGGAGGGCATACCAATCATCAAGCAGTAATCCAACATCCGAGCCTTCGACATCCCCAATTTACCAACCTCATTCCCCAAAACAACACCAGCCACAACAGCCGCTCCCGAAGAGCCCAATCCTCTGCCCAGCGGAATTGGGTTCACGATGTGGACTTTTGTTTCGGAGGGGAAAGCTCGTTGACCATGGCACCTCAAGACGTAAAGTGCCGTCCGTGTAATCAAGTTGCTGTCTGCACTTAGGGGGACCTCTTCGGCGCCCTCCCCGTCGTAGGTGATTTTGCAATTGAGGGGGGCCTCAGATTTGGTGGTGGTATCTATTGACACTTGGATTTCGAGCCAGATGGAGAGCGCCAGGCCGATGACATCGAAGCCAGGGCCTATATTGGCTGACGAACAGGGTACTCCTGAAGCAGAGGGTTAGTTGAACAGTTAATTGGCTTGGAAATATATGAATCATTTAGTACTTATTGTGATCATGTTGATTTTGTAGAGTTTTTAGTGGAATCACGGAGTCAATGGGCTGAAGTTTGTAGATTGAGGGGTTGATTTTGGATTTTGGCGGACGCAAATCCCACCCCTCAGCCTTGTCCACGCCGCGGTAGCGTCTCCGATGACCGGGATACAAGCAGCGCCTTGATAGGCTCGCTTGAAGACTAGCGTCTTAGCCTTTTTCTAAGCTAAGCTAAACTCGGTCTTAGTAGAGATGATATGTAAGGAAAAAGCCAAATATTAATAAAAGGGTTTGAATTCACTTTAGATTATGAATTTGCATTTCATCTTGCTTTGAATATCTGCCGCGTGCAGCAAAGGCGTACATTCAAGACACGGGACTTGACACACCTGGCTTCTCAGCTGAGCCCATTCAGGTACCATGTTAGTCGTTATTATTGGCTATGCGTGATCTGGCCAGAAAGATATGTGAGGAATAATCAATACTGTGGTGGCTTCGCAGGCGCCTAAGTGTTATGAAGTAAGAATTAGGTTTGTTCATGACGGATTGAAGTCTGTCAACATGGAACTGAATGGAGTGGGTGTGGCGATTCGAGGCACGTCAGCACCGGGCGGAACGTCATCCAGACCCATCCTGTGGGCAGGTAATCATGAGTTATACTTCTTCTAAGTTCTCATCTCAGACTAATAATTTGCGAATTCACATCAGATGAATATTTATGTGTGTTTGCCCAGTCTTCAAATCACGTTCTGCTGAGCTTCAAGTTTTACTCTGATGACACCCGGCCTGGATACTCTCTTGTCTCTTTCTCTGTTCTAATTATGTTATAATTGTTGGATTCATCAGTTGTTGTTTCTAGGAAAGCGATTTTATGCCAACTCAACTCATCCCAACTCAACCCAACACCACTGTACTCGCCAGCTGTCTCGCTAAAGTCTTCCATGTATTTATTTACACACCTTACGTAGGTCTTCTACCCAACACAACAATCCCAGAGTTGTCCCGTCCAAGGGTATCAATCACCAACATTCGGCGTCAAAAATAGTCGCCCTCAACCCCTCCCGGACTTCCCAATCCCACCCTGACCCCGTCTTTGCCGCACGGCCGAAGCCTCATCGTGCATGGGAGTGATCCTGGCCAGGGGGCCCGAAATAGGTTGTGGTCCAGTCAACGATGCGTAACGCCTAATTTTAGACGCTGTGGCTTGTCAGGCTGCCCCAGACCATGCCTCTTTCGCTGCGACATCCAGCTGCTAAACCTACTCGGTACATTTTCGTACACGCACTGTCCTATCAGGGTTCTGTGACAGACTGGCC
>JAFJYG010000709.1:0-28516 GCA_017366145.1 Cadophora sp. M221
GAGGGGAAGGGGGGAATCTGTGTAGAGAGGCAGAGGAGATAATAGTTTATGTCATGGACTACGTGAAGTAAATTTGCAGAAAGCAAGGGCCGAAGTCCAAGATTGTCCGAGATATTTTCTGAGATTTGATCAAGCCCAAGAACTCCCTTTGATCATCCAACGAAGGAGAAGTATCCGACTCAAAGCGCGTTCTCCCACCGTGAAATGTGTGTAAAAACGTACAGATAAATATACATGGAAACATTGGTATCATTATAAGTATTAATACAAGAACTCGCTGCATATAAATGAAAATACACATCAATGCTGTTTCCACAACAGCTTCTCATGAGGAGCGCACACTTCGTTCCACGGTAACCAAGCCCCCTTATCACTGATCGCACCACCCTTCTCATCACCCTTCTTGCCAGTTATAATACCCAGCTCAGCAGGCCACCACACCTTCCCTCCGATAGCATCTTTCGAGATCGGAGCCCTGTCTAAACTGGCCGCGGCCTTCAGCAATGGTTCCGCGTAAGGGTAATACCACATCCTGGGCCACCAATCATCCCGATACCATTTCGGTCCCGTGTAGTGCAGCATCGGGAAGATGTTTTTGCTGATGGAGTTGATCCCGAGTTGAAGATCGCGCCAGGTGAGATCGGTGGGTAGGTCTGTTGCTTTTCCTGTCTTGCCCCGCGATTCCAGCTGTTCGAGAACAGCTGCGAAGGGTGGACGAGCAGCTGCGAGTTCGTCTGGAAGAGTGCGGTCGAGATAACTGTCTCTCATGAAAGATTGTTTTCGTCCCTTGGAGCGAGGCCTGGAGGGTGTTGACTCCCCATTGAAAGTCATCCATGTGACAGAAGGCCGGAAGAATCCCAAGACTTGCCAGAGCAGACCTTCGTAGTCAAGCCCTATGTGCAATTCCGGTTCTTGATCTTCCTCGATCTTGGGCCAGAGGAAGTACTTATCGGCTTTCTCCTCCTTTGTGAACGGTTCTGTTTGTAGCAGTCGTCGTGAGTACTCTTGGTCGGCCCAGACGTTGGCAAAGTAATACTGATCCGAGTCAGTGGTGTGGTTCTTAGCGATATTCGCCAGTGCTGCTTGGAAGACATCTCGCATGTCGCCCACTGGACCCATCAATGTTCCCGAGTTCAGCCATCGCGCCCGTACAAGATCCGTGTCTTTCACATCTTTCGCGTTGTCCGTATCGGGACCAAAAGCAAACTTTGGATACGCGGATTCAGGTGCCAGCCAGCAACCTTGCCAGTTCTGCCCCCATGGCCAGGAAGGCCAACAAGCTTTGTCCTGTCCAAAGATCACGGTCTGTTTGATATTGTATCCATGGGCATTGATTGTTCCAACTTGCGAGTTGATTCGTTTTTGTGCCGCTGCGTTGGATTCAAAATACCGCTTGAGCAGGACTTCTGCTGGGAGTTGGAAGTGAACATCGAAGCCGTCCACGATGAGGACTAAATCGTCTTGTTTGCCAGCATTGGCTAGATCGTCAAGATATCCCAGGAGCGTGTCGACTTTCTGAATATGCCCAGCGTTTGGGTTATCGGGGTCTTCTGCGGCGCCCCAATTTATGATGACGGGTGTAGGATAGCGAAGGATCGCTGCGGAAAGCATGAGCTTGCAGAGATGCTCATTGCTGCTTGTCGCAGGGACGAGAAAGTGTAGCTCAGCTTGCGGTGTCGAGAGCTGTGGTGATGTTAGTAGTCGAGCTCGTATTTCTCTGCATTGGGGAGTAGTTTAGGTGGACCTACCGTTTGGATATTAAAGATGGACTTCAACACCCACAACCCCAAGATGCTGGCAAAGAGGGCTCCTCCAGTAGCTACTACCACGTTCCGCCTCATTTTGAAGAGTATCAAGTCATTCAGGGTTAACAGCAAGAATACGAGGAGCCTCGATTCAGAGGTTGTCTTGCAAGATGTCACTGTAAGAGCTTGCTGTGAAAGCACGTATGCATTCCAAGTTGCAAGCCTTACGGAGTCTGGGAGTACAGCCTCGACGCGCGCTGGAGCTAGGAGAATTATCGACCACGCAGAGAAATGTCTGGATCCACGGTACCGGTCGAGACAGCTTGTGGCTGTCTGATAACGCGAAATTGGCGAAGGAGTTCAGCGACTTACGTCAAACTCCGGAGGTCGGCAAGTTCTGACGACGGCTTCAGCCTATCCATCTCTGAGATAACTGTTGGCGCTCTAGCAGTTGTCTAGACTTGAGGGAGGCTGATAAGTAGGGAGCTGCACGGAAAAAGGGGGTGTGGCCGAAAGCTGCAAGCCTACATTTGTTGACAGGGCCAAGAATTTCAGCAGACAACTAACAATGGAAGTAAGATCTTGGCACACGACGGTTTCCTGATTTTGGCCTAGATGGTGGCAATCAACGTATTGCTGGCTTGAGGCTGGTTAAACTCAATCATTTAGGTCGTTGATAGTGCGGCGCGGTTTAGTACCAACTCACTGCCAAGTCTGGAACCCACGCCGCCCCCTTGAATATAGGTGATTAAGCGGCGACTAGCAAGGAGACAGCCAGCCAACCACGGAAACGCTACGACTCCGGAATCACTGCTAATCTGGGATCTTCCTGAGAAGTGTGTATTATGATTTTCATGAGTATGATAACGCCGTATCCCAATAAAATGAAGTGACTGAAAGATGATGGTTTACGATCCCGGTGCTGAGGCTTTCTTCGCCTGTTTGTTGTTCAGTTCCACCTTGCTGTAATAGGCTCCCCCAAGGATTGCAATGACCATCCCTAGGCCATTGATAGCCCCAATCTTGACGTTAAAAATGACGATCCCGAGAAGGACAGTCAAGATTTGCTTCAGATTCCCGCAGACGCTGATCGTAAGTGCCCCGGTGACTTTGTTTGTCTGGAACGAGGAGATGTTGAGCAGAAATGCGATGCTGCTGTTGGTGACAAGGGCGATCACCCACCCTGTGGTAAGTTGACCGTCATCAACAAACTTCTTGAACCCGGCCCCTTCTCCAGTAACCACCGCATAAATTAGGGACTGGAAAGCCGCAAGTGGTGAAATTCGGAGAAGGATTTCGAGGGCTGGGAGAGCGAGACTTCCAGTCATGAGTCGGTTCGTCACCACGGTCTTGATGACCGCCAGGACTACACCAAGCAGCGTGAGGGCAAATCCGATGGCAGTGAAATCCAGCTCGCCGTACGCCACCATAGAGACACCAACTGTGATGGGTATGCAGGATATCCAGGTTGCACGAGAGTAGGACCGCCCGAAGAAGAGCATGTAAACAACGACTGTGAACACTGGGGCGATTGAGCGAACAATCTGATGGAATGCTACCGATACCAGTGCACTGACGCGACAGTTAGAATTTTACACTTGGTAAAGGGTTGAAGAACTTACAGCGAAACATTTGATATGGCAATGTTGATGGTGCACAGCACAGAGAAAGCCACAATCATCATGTTGTCCCGGAGAGACATCTTTGATGGCTTGATGTAGCCTCCGAGCATAAGCATATAACATCCAATGGATGTTGCTCCCGTATGAAATGAAGTCAAGAGGAAAGGGAATTTGAACTTTCGAATGTCAGAAAATATTTCCACCAAAAAAAACTGATGAATTTACCTGTGCGAACAGCATTTTGCTGTGAATCGTGAGTGCCAGGTTGAGGAGCAGGTAGGTGGTCAAGTAAAAGACCTTTGTTCGAAGAGGAACTCCATACTCGAGAGGGACTGTAGCGGCTTGCTTCTCGGTCACTTGTCCCTTCTGTGCCTCGATATCTGAATCTTGAGACAGCAAAGCCTCCTTTGGATCATAGCCGGCATCGTCATCTGTATACTTGGAGTTGCCATTTTTCGCGTCGACAGATTCAGAAACACGCGGGGAGAGGGTTTTGAGCTGGACGACGCGTTCCTCTGAGGAGTCTCTCTTTGTGACTGAATCCATGGTAAATTGAAGGCGTGAGCAACTTGGAGACGATGAGGTGGAACTGAAAGTTTGCGATATTGCCAAAAGGATGAATGTCGCGAAGGGCATTCAGCACATGAAAACTTTGGGGGTGAAGTCTAAAAGTCGTACGATTGCACACCCCTGTGCTGATCAGGACAAGCTTCGCCAGCTTGAATTGTTCTCGTGGGACGGGAGGTCTACCCAACGCCACAAGTCTTGTAGGGTGGTTTAAATGGAGACTCGGATCTGCAAGTGTTGGCGATCAGGATTCCGGGGAGTTGGGGGGCTCCTTCCAAGTCAACCAGCCAGGGACACAGCATGCGGCGGGCGTCGCTGTCGGATCCGAAATGATGATGTCTGTGACTCTGCATCGGAACGTTGGTCCCAAGCCCTTACCACAAAATTTCAATCATGGAATTGGTTCTTTTCGTCGCCGCGGTTGAGGCTGCGCAGACACATGTTTCCTGTGGGAACCTGTGGAATGGCAACAGGGAGTGAGAATTAACCGAGGCCGCTTCTCGCTTTTGGACTACATGAACTAACAAATAGCCAAACTAAGAGCTCCCACCATCAGCCGAGCCGTTCATCACCCCCGCGCCAGTCTAGAGTTGAGTTTTTGCTAGACAGGGGGTGAGACCCGTTGTAACGCGGGGCTTGATCCAGCTGGGTAAAGGCAGCAATAGCATTTCCTTATCTCGTCCAATCTTCAACAGGCTGGAACTGATGGGATTGGTGCGAGATCCGAAGAGGCATGGCCAGAATGGTGATATCAGACTTTATAGACGCTCTGTAATCTCGGCATCTGGATTGCTCTACCTCTTGACCAAGGCCGACCTAGGAGAATGCTGCGAGAGCTATCCAGCGGATCGCCCAAGGCCGCCATGCACAGCCGTCACTTATGATGATCGTTGGGATTTTCGTAGCCTATGTAAACAGGTGGAAATGAGCTCCCAGACTAAACCACAGTTGTCTAGATTCAGCCCAAGGAGGGTTCGACAAGCTGGACGGAATATTGTTGACCAAAGCTAGGTGAGCCCGATGGCAAGTTTGCTATCAAAGATCGGATTTGAGGAAAGGTCCCCTCCGAAAATTTGTAGAGTGGTCTCCCTTGTCCTACTTCGCTCTTTCCCTCTTGATTTCGAGTTGAACGTACCCAAGATATTCCAGAAAATCTTTATATCGACATTTCAAAGATGGTTGGAACACTCCCGACATTCCTGCACGACTACGAGGAGCCGCTGGTCATCAGCACCTCTCAAATTATGGATGACAATGTCCCAACCATAGCTGGTGTCTATGGAGGAAAGAGAGCTCGGGATCAGATTCCCAAGATTGACCACAGGAAAATCAAGAAGATTTGTTGTATTGGTGCTGGATATGTCGTAAGTAGCGTCCACACTCTGAGAGAAATCATTCGAAGCAAAAGCTGATTTCGGCTTCAGGGAGGACCGACATGTTCAGTTATTGCGAACAAGAACCCAGATGTTGCTGTCACAATTGTGGATCTCAGCGTGAGACGCATTGAGGCGTGGCAATCCAACGACCTTCCGATTCATGAACCAAATTTGCTGGCGGTTGTTCAATCCGCAAGAGATGATCGAGAAGGTCGACCCGCAAATCTGTTCTTCTCAACAGATATTGATACGGCAATTCGAGAAGCAGACTGCATCTTCGTCAGCGTCAATACGCCTACAAAATCTCTTGGTCGTGGCAAAGGCAGAGCATCAGAATTGTCATGGTTCGAATCCGCAATTCGCCGTATTGCTGATGTAGCGACGAGCGACAAGATCATCGTGGAAAAGTCGACAGTCCCTGTCCGAACTGCTGAGAATATGCGAGAGATTTTGATGGCCAATTGCAAGCCTGGAGTCAAATTCGAGATTCTTTCAAACCCAGAATTCTTGGCCGAAGGAACCGCCATCAAGAACCTTTTGCAGCCAGATCGCATCCTCATCGGCTCCTTGTCTACCCAAGCTGGTATCCGTGCCGCTGCTTCACTGGTCGACATCTATGCCGCCTGGGTTCCAAGGGAAAAGATCATCACCACCAGTCTTTGGTCTTCCGAACTGGCCAAGCTCGCTGCCAATTGCTTGCTTGCCCAAAGAATCAGCAGTATCAATGCCCTCAGTGCCATTTGCGAATCCACAGGTGCCAACGTTGCGGAAGTCTCCAAGGCATGTGGTCTTGACTCCCGGATCGGCCCCAAGATGTTGTCTGCTTCCGTTGGGTTTGGCGGTTCATGCCTAAAGAAAGACATTCTCAGTCTTTCATACATTGCCGAATCATTGCATCTCCCAGAGGTAGCTGCGTACTGGCGATCGATCAACGACATCAACGAGTATCAAAAAGACCGATTTGCTCGTCGTATCGTGGCCTGCCTTCACCACTCTCTCGAGAAGAAGAAGATTGCCATTTTCGGGTTTGCGTTCAAGAAGGACACCGGAGATGTCAGAGAGAGTGCAGCCATCAGCATTGCACACGATCTCATCACGGAAGGAGCCGATATTGGAATCTATGATCCCCAAGCTCCAGAGGAGAGTATCTGGTTCGAGCTTGAGGCCGCCTGTGACAACCCAGACCTCGTCAGAAGCCGAGTCAAGATCTACAATACTCCATATGAGGCATGCGACGGTGCTCATGCTGTGGTCATCGTCACCGAATGGGATGAGTTTGGCAACAAGACTCCTGTGGCATCGAAAAAGGCAACGGTAACTCCACCAGCAACTCCTCGAAATGAGTCTGCCCATTCGCTGCCGGGCAAGTTGCTTGAGGCCAAGGAGCCAGTCGCAAAGCCTGCTGGCTCAAGAGTGGACTGGGAACGTGTTGCTGGCGTCATGAAGAAGCCTATGTATGTCTTCGATGGTCGCAATATGATTGAGCCCCAGAATCTGGAAGATTTGGGATTCAAGGTCGAGGGTATCGGAATGGCGGGTAGAGGACGAAAGATTGTTGTTGACTTGGACTCGTAGTTTGGGCACACTTTGGGGCACGCTCGGGATCGGTACGGCGTTTTCGTAGAGGCTTTTGTGATTTTGATGTAATAATATCCATCTTCAGTCGGTATGAAAAGACAGGAGTTCTCATCTGTCAACTTTTCCCGGTCTCGTGAGCATGAGTCGGGCTATCGATGCAAACTGCAGAGTGACGGCCGTACATCGTGCTGCCCAGCTGCCACGATTCATCGGACTGTCGCGATTGTCCTTCTATATTGATGTCGTTTTCCATTGACAATCGTTGTTGTAGGTCGGATTGAGTTGAGAGGTGTCGATGGGAAAGTAACTCGAGGAGAAGGGGGAGTTCAAGGAGAAGGGGGAGTGGAAATTGAGGTTGGAAGGAGACATTGCCAAGCGAAGCCCGACGGGACGCCTGAGACATGTCGAAGGTCAATCTTCATTCACAGATTTATGAAAGTTTGTGCCTCTCAGCCGCTCTTCTCTGCACCCGTCACTCTGACATTGGAAATTAATCTGGATGTGCGGCTTGACAGCCCAGATGCTCAAAAAATGACTCTGGTCACGTTTCACTCAACTGTGACGGTAAGGTAGGACTACTTGAGAGGCATCTTGGCGAAGTCAGGGATTCCAGGGATCACCGAGTCAGAGCCGAGACAGACCAGTACCGGAGGGGTTCTGGAGGCCGTTCTGTATGTAAGGAGCTACCCTCCCCCTTCTCTCTCTTACTCTTTATCTTCTTGTTTGTTTCGTACTAGACCTATTAATTCTAGATAGCCACGCCAACGTACTCCCATATACCTCTTGCCTAGTGTCGTTACAACTCAACACATGTGACTTATCAAAATACCTTGAAGACGAAGCGAGGCTCTTGCCCATTATCGAGTGATACTTCTTTCCTTTTAAATCTCTCTTTTTTATATAATAAGTTCCTAGGTATTCCTTGACTTCTTATATCGGTAGTTTAATTCAAATTTCGGAATTGTCTAATTCCAAATCGTTCAAATCATTTAAATTCTTTACAACGTAGTTTATTACTTTTTAAATCTTCTAATAATCCTATTATTTTAGTTTTACTAAACTTTACTCGAGTACTCCTTAAGTACTCGGTGGCATGTAAATATGTAATTAAAACATTGACGCTGTAAGATATATAACTTCTTAATCGTCTTTAAATAGTCCTTACATATTGGGTAATGAAATTTTCAGGTGCCGTGCCCTTCAGGACGAGAACAGATGTGAGCCAGATGTAGAAGACGAGCAGGTTCTTACTTGGAAGAAGAATATGTTGACACGTAGGATGATAACGTATCGGCATTGCATTTCCGAGCGAGGATTCTAGCTGATAAATACTTTGTGTCACAATAAACATCTTGGATTCCATCATGTCTGAAGCACAAAGACAAGGTTGAGTCGGCTTCTATATAGTCAGTCTCCAGTGCGCAATGGCTCTACTGAACATCTGTATGGCTACCAAGCTCTCCCCCTGTAACTCGTCACCTCTTCAATTTGTCCGAGAATCAGATGAAATATCACAATGAAGGCCATTCTCATCCTCCTGATAGAGCATTGAATCGATATTTGCTAAGATATCTAGCTGAATGCATAGGTCTGGTAATTATATGCCACGCCCTCCTCATCCGGGAGCGGGTTCACCTGGCTAGGATCTGCCTCAAACGCCGCTACGAAAGATCTATCCCACCAAAAGTCAACTCCATCGATGTCCATGCTAGTGGCAAGAAAGTCCTCCGTATTCCCAAGACCATCCGTACTCTGCCCCACTCCCAGCCTCGCCTCCAGTGGTACTTGCACATAGCCTATACCTGCAAAGTTTCCCTGCACCTGATATTCCTCCGCTACAGCTTCCATCGGTACGAAGCCGGTGGGTATTGTACTAGAGCTCTGTCGGGTGTTTTGGGGGCTGCTTGTAAAGGATGGAGGGTATGCTGAAGTGCTTTGTGTGAATAGAGACTGTGACTGCGGGCTAGGATTATGACTACGCTGTTGATGTGGTAAAACAAAGGTCCTAGAATCAGGGTTGGCTTTACAAAGCTCCGGATCATTTGTAATTGGCTGTACTGAGCTAACTCCCTCCACAGCCTTTGCCACGCCCATGCTGGGGGGCGATGGTGTGGTCTGTGCTAATGGTCTCCTTGGATTTGAGCTGGTGTCTGATGAACGTCGCGTCGAAGATACCTTCGCTTCTTGTGATGCGACATATGTGTATATGTCTGTGCTCTGGCTCTCTTGAGGAGTTCCCTCATGGGAGACAATTTTTTCAAGGTCAGTATCTCGCTCATGAGAGCTTGTGTTGAAGTGGTTGTCGCTCTTTGATATTGTATCGATGTCAAGCCCTTTTAAAGCGTAGAGATTCTTCAGGGCATCCCACTAGATTTGTTATTTAGTAATTCGGGAGATTGATGAAATCGAATATAAACATACAAGATCTTGATTTGTGGCCCAATATTCCTTGAGATGTTCAAGAATACAAACCGCGCCCCTGAAACGGCTTGTGCCGTACTTTTGCAGCCTCCTCTGTGCAATAAGAGACTTGAAGTGCACAGTGCAAGCAACGAACATCGCATAGCCAACAATACTGGGAAGTCGTGAAATGTCAGGGCGAGTGGTCAGAAAGACGGATGCCATGTCTAACATCAGTGACGCATGCTTCACCGATTCTTCAGCTGATATCCGCACCAGCTTTTTTGATACAAGAGTCGATGGTGATTCAGAAAATAGTGGTACAATAGATGTATGTAAAGTACAAGCACAAAGTCGATACAAACTATGTATCGAGAAAAGTCGATAAGGATCTAATTTTGGAGACGTGAGGGAGTCAGCTTGCTAATATCGGAGGTCGGGGTGGAAATTCTCAAAGACTATTCCAAGTCGCCGGTCGAGTTCGAAGAGTGTTGCCATTCTGCCAAGAGAGTCTGCTGGATTGAATGCCTTGTGTCTGACAAAATGTTGAATTTCCCACCTGCAGATTGTTAGTTCATGACTTGATCTCACTAGATAAAACAAAATGCAATGAGCACAGTGATTTCAACCTCGTATCCTCTTTAAATAGTCATACAAGACTGCAAATATTACATACCATAAGTTAAGAAGCTTTACCATTTCACCCATGGTTGACGGGGGTGGTTTGGGAGTAAATAGGTGGAGAGACATGATTTCCCCATCCTCATTGAAATATTCTAAGGAGATTGGTGTGCCCAAAGAGAAGGTTTCCTCATCAGAGGGCAATGGTAAGCTGACCGCTTCTTTCCATGGCGCAGTCTTGAAATCTGCATTGTCTTGACTAATGCAGCTGGTCGCCCAACATGACCAAAAACACCTCGCCTTGATTTCGTTTGACAAATCAGAGCTGTCTAAATCACCGTGTTGACTGTGTGGAATATGTAGATTTAGGAGGCGAGCCGTCCTGTAAGCAGTATCTGAAAGTAGTCAGTCAAATGGAAAAGTGGCATCGCGAATATTGACCACAGACGGGTGTGGATGTGAGTTCTGTCCGTTTGACCTCTGGAAAACCAATACAAGGCCAAGTTTTGACAAGCTTGGATAGTCTCGAGGCGGGGAACATCGGCCTGGAGCAAAACCCGTTGGCTCGCAGCAGTTGCCCACTCAAAGCCCTGCTTAAAAAGCTCTGAAGTAGATATCATCGATATCCCGAGATCAACCCCATCCTCATCGCCACCTTGACGAGCGTGGTTTCGGGGGGCGCCGAGAAATCTAGGGTTCGGTTCAACTTAGAAGCACAATTTAGCTAGGGGGTCGAGCTTCAGGATACATACATTGAAGCAAGAGCAAATATGCTCAAGGTGACGAAGTCCGGGACTTTGTTGGCATGGTAATCTGACAGAAATGTCGCTTTATGAAACAGTAAACTGGCATTGTACAAGCGGGAGAAAAAAATGTCTATCAAGAAAATAGCAACTTCGGGTGAAGGTAGTGTTGTCCTCGTCAATACAGCATTGATGGGAGGTGTAGATGCACGGTAATCCCCTGGTCTGAGTTCTCTCTTGACTTGATGGCCAATATCGGACTCGCGACGGCCCATAATACTGGTGGGTGTGGGTCGATGGAGGCCTGAAGTTTCGCCATCGGGAGGCTTTTGCCAGTCCTGTAGGCTACTTGCAGAACTTTCCGACTCGCGTTGAGCACGAACTTTGGCATGTTGCACTCTCTTAGATGCCAGCAGTTTCCTGTCTAGAGGCGGTGGATATTCGCAAATAGCTGCAATGTTTCTGCATCTCTTGCAGGTTGGGAGATCTCGTGAACAGCGTAGCTACGCAACCAAGAGGCTCAGGTTAGCGTGTGAGCACTTCAAGATGACTTACTTCATGGGGGGCTTTTGGGACTTTGCGAGAGGTCATTGGCTGGAGGAGAAGGCGCTCTAGCTAGGTACCTTTTGTTTGCGGCAGCGTGAACAGGCTGGGAGGGGGCTACTAGTTGCGATGGGATTGTCGTCGTGCCCTCCACTTCCACTTCGACTTCGGTGTGTTGAATGGACTGAGGCTAGTGTACCATCGGTCGAAGACTTCAGCTCATCGGCATCCATGGGGACGGTTGGGCGGAGCCGTACGAATGGAGTATTGACGATGGCAGTTGCTTCCAGCGAGTCCAGCGAGTCCAGCGAGTCCAGCGGGTCTTGTCACTATCACCGGTCCGAAGACAAGACAGCAGAAGATCGGGGTTATTATTGAGAAGCAGCAAGGACATGAAAGTTTAATTAAGTGTGGGTTTGGATGGATGATGGATGGGGATGGGGAACTCTGGTGGCTCTGAGGAGGGAGAGTCAGTTGCGCGGCATTCAGCCACTGGAACCATAGCGGGTGGTGTGGGAGGCCCATGCAACCTCCCCAAACACCCAGCAAGCCACGACCATCGGCCCGAACTTGCTGAAGTTCGGAGTATCAGGACATTAGGATATGAACAAAATACTGGAATATGAAAATACTAAAATATCCAATCGTCTAATCAGCAAATAATCTAAATCTTCGTAGCGTAGACCTTTGAACCCTTGGCTTACACTAGGCTCGAAGACAACTAGTAAACGCAATAAAACATCGAAAAGACTGCCAACGTAGCAAACAAACGACGCTCATGCATCGGCCCGAACACGCTTACCTTCGAGCATAGCTGGTGCAATGATCAAAGACAAAGACAAAGACACAGACACTTTTGAACTCAACTAAACCGAGTTCAGCCAACAAGATTCGGGCGCTGAGACGTACTTCGTACATATTGGAAATAAGAAACCTTCGGTGTCTGTGTGCATGTCCAGATACTACCAATGATATTTGAATGCTGATTGCCAATTTCTTGTATTCATGGGTCCGCGCATTGACTAGAATTGTACATTATTTACACCTTGTACGAGTAGGTACTCTGCGTACTCTGGCCGAGTCTGGCAGACTCTGAAAAAGTCTCTATATATCTAGTTGCGTGCCAACCTTTGAGCCTTCCAGACCCCTTTTGTGTGAATCCTAATGCAAAGAACGAGATATATATGCCATCCAGCTCGTAGTCTCTCTCACCCCCGCGAAGCGTCATCACACCAGAAGCATCATCATCACTATGGCCGTCGTCCCGCCTCACTACACCGAGAAAAGCAACAGCAACGCGGTCGAGAACGAGGACAAGGACGAGAAGGACGTGCCCGCCCTCTCCAGCGACGTTGAGCAGGTCGAAGGCACGGTCAGGCTCTTTCATAGCAATGGCCAGATCCGCAAGATCCCAATCCCGTCCAACGATCCTCGGGATCCCCTTACATGGCCTACCTGGCAACGGTCCGTGGTTCTCGTGTCTCTATGTGTGTTTGGAAGCGCGGGCTTTGGAGTGGTACAGTCTACGCCTCTGTTCTTCTCGGAAATTATCCCAGAGTACATGCGCGAGACACGAGGGGTATAGACTACCTCCCTTTCCATTTCCATTTCCATCCTCCATTCGGCCTCGGATCTTTCTAACTAACCTATTCTCCAGAAATTCGATCCAAGTAAGATCTCGCAACTAGCAAGTTACCCGTCACTATGCATGGGCATTGGGAATTTCCTCTTCGTACCCCTCTCAATGATGCTCGGCCGTCGAGCTATTTTTCTCCTCAATAATGCTCTCATGTTTGCTTCAATTGTCTGGGCTGCGAAGTCGCTCGATTTCAGTAGCCATCTTGCAGCGAGATGTCTCCAAGGCTTGAGCTGTGGTGTCGGCGATTGCTTGGTAGGTCACCTGCACCAGTGATAGCGGTTCTAATGACTGTTCTAGCTTCCAATCATGATCCTTGATATGACATTCCTCCATCGCCGTGGTCTCTGGATGTGTATGTCGTCTCCAGAAAATCCAAGACTATGCTAACATCTCCTCGGCTATCTATTGGGCATCTACAGCAGCAGGTTCTACTGCGCTTCTTGTCGCAGTTCCCTTTGCTGTTGAGCACGCGAACTCAAGCTGGAGAACGAACTACTGGTTTTGGTCCGGCTTCTCGGCCTTCTCCTTTGTCGTCGCTATCTTTTGTCTCCCAGAGACCCTCTTCCTGCGAGCTTCGGCTCTTATAGATGGCCAGCTCGTCATCACAGATCAATACGGAAATGTCTCGGTTGTCGCAGCAGAAGCCGCTGCAGGCCTGAACCTCCAACAAGACACTCCAGAAGACAGTCCTCCCCCTCACATGAGCTATTTGAGCCAACTATCCCCAGTCAAGTGTCAACCAAATGGGCTGCGGAGATTCTACATGACTTATGTCGAAATGGCAGTGTCACTCTTAAATCCATCGGTAATTTGGGTGCTCATCCTCAATTCCCTCCTCTTCGCAGGCCTCGTCTCCCAGTCCATCACTTATTCAACTCAACTCGAGCACCCGCCATGGAATTTCTCTTCTGCCGCTGTGGGCACTGCTCAGGCTGGTTCGTTCTTTGGGGCTCTGATTGCACTTGGGCTCTCCGGAGCCACCGTTGACCGTATCTCCGGCATCTTGACACGACGGAATGGGGGACTGAGAGAACCGGAGCACATCCTGCCTAACTTCATCATACCTGGACTTCTTGCCTTCGGCGGCCTAGTTCTCTATGGCATTGTAGCAGGCAATCCCGAGAAATATCCAGGCTCTGGATGGATTGGCATCCATATCAGCTTCGGGATGTATTATTGTGGCTTTGTCGCTCTCTCTGCCATTACCGGGGTTTGGATCGGAGAGTCTACTCCTCATTGGAGTGGGGCTGCTTTGGTGCTTGTCTGTGGTGGCCGAAACGCGTTGAGCTTTCCCATCAGGTACATACATTGCCCCAGTCTCTTAACTTTGAAACTTGTCACACGCTAAATTATTATGTTTCAACAGCAACAACTTCCAGCGCTGGATCGCATCTCAAGGCTTCCAAAACGCATATATCGAACTCGGGGCCGCTCTTATTGGAGTCATGTTCGTTGGTGGGATGCCGATGTTCCTGTGGAATAAGAATATCAGGAGGGTTTGGACGAAAAAGTTGAAGTTCAATCTCAAGTGATGGAATTCAAGCATCATATATGAATTGCCGTGGGTCAAAAGCTGAGTGATTGGTTGGGATAGCTTTGCGTCGGAGGCGCTGGATATGACTTACTTGTCCCCATATGACATTTCTCAGCTAAGGGATTTTCAAAGATCGCTGTATATTGTTTATAGTGTCGTTTTAAAGTTAAATTGGTCCCAGTTCTTATGTAATGGACAATTTTTACTTCTGAAGAATGGATGAATTTTAAAACATCAAAATTTCATCTTCACATTACTGTACTATCCGTCGTACCCTCTGTGTCTTGATTATTTCAGTCTGAATTCCCAAGGTATGTATCAAACCCAGGCCATGTATTCCTGTCTATTTGAGGGTGTCGCCGCCTCAGTAGCTATCTCCAAACCCCTTCTCACCAACATCCCCAACCTCTCATCACAACTCCCAAGCCCCCTCTAAAAAGTCCCCATGTGCATACCAAACAAACAAATCGTTTCCCTCATTCCCCTTACACTCCGCAATCCACGCAATTGTCTTCCTCGCCGTCGCTCCACACTCATGCAAACTCCCACTCGGAAACAAAGCCCTCGGCATCTTGCCAAACGGTGCATCGGGCCAGTAAGTAAACAAATTACAATGCGCGCAGTCACCTCCCAAAAGCACCCACTTCCACTCGCCCTTCTTCGTCTTGACTCTCGCCAAAGCAGCGAGGTTCCCTTCCATATGCCCCGGCGCATCGATCAGGTAGAACGACCCGTCGGCGAAGAAATCATATGCGTGCGGGAACGGACCCAATGGATTCCACACCGGGGAGGATATAGGCGGCAGCTCAGCGAGCGGGAAGGAGCGTAATTCAGAGTCCCAGATGCGACCGTCGAATTTCGAGTCCGGGTTTCTTGGGAATCCCGGCGAACAATGTGAGCTGCTTCCCGCGCCGACGATCATGTTGCAGTTTGAAAAGGCGGGAGGGAGCGGGTGCAGGTGGTCCCAGTGACCGTGGGATATAATTACGTGCTTGATGGACTCCGAGTCGATGTTGAGGGATCGCGTGTCATGCTCGATGCTCCTCTGCGAAGGGATGGGTTTGAAGTGCTTGTGCAGGGACTGGATCAAGGGAGGGTAAACAGACAAGTCCTGTTGAAATGTCAGCACCCGCGTAAATCAAAGGGGATGAATTCATCACTTACATGGCTGATACCCATATCGAACCAGAAATTTGTGTCAGTATTTGGATGTCGAAGGAGAAATCTCCAAGAGGTTGCCGTCGAGGAGCCTTGTGCATCTTCAACCAGGGTCGCGCAAGGGGTCACCATCCTCCCTGTTTCAAAGGGCGTAATCTCTACGTACGAATTTGCGTCTGATATCTGGCGAGGCAGCATTCTATTCTGTGCTGCGCTCATCTTGCTTTGCGATTTCAGATTCGTCCGTACAGTGAGAATCCGAAAACGACGGGGACAGCTACACAAACGGGAATAAATAAATGTACAGCATTAGATGGAGCAAACCAGGAAAGTGGAATTGGACCTCCAATCTCCCCACGGCACTTCGTGAAGTCCGCAATAACGTGATGATATGTATTACTCTGGTTTGCACGGAGCTTCTCACCCCAGGCCCCCTCCCTCACTTGAGGTCAAGGTCGTTGTCGGTAGCCATTCCGGCATATCTTGAGCTGTATAGGATGTAGCTGTCCACTCAAGAGTCATTATGACATATTCCGTTTCTAGTAAAGTTCAAGAAAGTATCACCTTGCTGGGGTAACGTCACGGCAGTTTTCCGTGGAGTTCGCCCCAACTGCTCGAGTTCGGTCCGATGATTCGGAGGGATGACTTAAACTTCCAACGACAACCAGGGCATGTAGGAAGCCGAAGTGGAATACCACGTGGAACCAGAGAGTCTGGCTTTGAAATCGCCCTCATTATGTCGACATTCAATATTTGGAACAGAACGGATTCCGGCTTGAGTCGAAGAACGGGGAGCTGAATCCAACCATGCACGTGACCTTCCCAATCCCAATCCCCACTGGGTCTCCGTTTCCAGTCACGAACATTCCCTTTGGAGTTTTCAGTACATTCAAAAGTGTGAGTTCTTCCCTCCAATTCTCATGCCCTATTCGGTTGTGTTCTAACAAAATGTCAGCCAGAGAAAAGAGTGGGCATTGCAATTGGAACTTACGTTTTAGATCTTGCTTTTCTCGAACACCACGACTTCTTCTCGAATTCCCTCCACGATGAATATATTCAAGTTGCCGAGCCCGCGGCTCACGTTTTCAGAACATCCCTCTTCCGGCAATCTTCTTTGAACGCATTCGCGTCCCTGCCCTCACCAACCCGCACGGAAGTTCGAACCAGAATCATAACTCTCCTCCAAGACAAATCCTCGCTGCTGTTCACAGATCCAGACCTCAATAATGCAGCTTTCAATTCGCAAGAAGAGATTACGATGCACCTACCCATGCAGGTTGGGGATTTCTCCGATTTCATGTGTTCCCGCATTCATGTTGACAACGTGCGTTTGACCTCCCTCCTTCCCTCCCCTTAGATGCTTCATCTGATAATTCCAACCCAGTGCTCCAGGCTAGCCGGTGTATCAACTGCATCCAACTTCCACGCCTTTCCGACAGCTTATAAGGGGCGATCGTCTTCTCTCGTCGTATCCGGAACAGCCATCCTACGCCCTCACGGCATGCTCCTCCTCAACCCCACTTCTCAAACTTACGGATTCGGTCCCAGAAAACGTATAGACTACGAGCTCGAACTCGGGTTCTTCGTTGGTAAACCGGTGCCTTTTGGCGAGAGGATTCTGAGTGCGGGTGAGGCGAAAGAACATATATTCGGGTTTGTGTTGCTGGATGATTGGTCGGCGAGGGATATCCAGTTGGCGGAGATGAGGCCGCTGGGGCCGTTCAATGGGAAGGGGTTCGCCACTACCATCTCGCCGTGGGTTGTTACACTTGATGCGCTTGAGGAGGCCGAGGTGGAAATTGCTGATGTGGAGGCAGCGGCGAGCATGGCTCGGAGGCCGCAGCATCTGAGGCACGAGGGTAAGAAACAGACATGGAGTATTGGGGTTGAGGTTAAAGTGAGGAGAAGTGGGTGGGGAAAGCCAGTTACGGTGGCAAGGAGTGATCTGAATACCTTATATTGGAGTCCCGGGCAGATGCTAAGCCATCACGCGAGCTCGGGGTGTGGATTGAGGACCGGGGATTTGCTTGGAACTGGGACGATTTCTTCGCTGGGAAAAGATGCAGTAGATGAAGTCTCGGCGTTGGGATGCCTACACGAGTTGAATATGGCTGGCACCAGGCCCTTCATGCTAAATAATGGTGAGGAGATCACTTGGATTGAAGATGGTGATGAGGTGATTATGTCGGGGACAATTGCGGGACCACATGGGAGCGTATTGGGTTTTGGAGATTGTACTGGGTTGCTTGAGAGCACAAAGCCAAATAGTATGCTGGAAGAAAATATCTAATGGTTTAGGAAACTTTTGCTTTGGGTCTCAATAGAGTCGAATTATACTTACCCACAGATAATTAGCGGGTACAATTCAAATCGTATACCAAAGTGCGACAACTTCTCAAGGGGTTTAATTGATAAAATTGGGAAAATGAGAAGGTTAATAATAAAAGAAAATGGTAAAATTATAACAGCAAAAAGAAACCGAAAAAATGCTTATACATTCTATTATATATCTTTCATTCGAAAACCATTAAGCCATTAGTTAGCGTAAGATCCGAAGAGAAATAAAGCCAACCCAAAGCCCTTACTACTACACGTCGCAAAAATTGTGAGTTTTTGAACTTCACACGACGGTCTTGAGCCGTTCTGTTCTCCGTGATTCTCGCTTGTTTTCGCGATTTCCAGTGAAATCAACAAATAATAGTCAGTCCTCCCACTGTAACTCTGCGCGCCCTCGCTTACACGGTCCTCCTGAAATCTCCGGGCTGTGGGCGCTCGATTACAACTGGAAGCGAGGGCCCGCAGAGTTACAGTTGGAGCACCGACTATTACAGGTTCCCAATGCCCGAAACTCCTAACATTTGTCCAAAATATACCTCTGAGGTTTTCAACGGCAGATTCGTTTGTTTTGCATATTATTTACTTTAGTTATGAGTATTCTTTCAAAAAAAATTGCATAATTCGTTTGGTATGATGGCACCTTTCAGATTTGAGATGCATATCCTGTTGTTTTCCCCGTCAGTTTACATCAGGAAGGTTTGATATTCAGTGTTTTGGAAATCCACAGTACCCTTTGAGTCTCGTTCCAGCTTGTTTGCGTCGTAGCGAATTGCATCCCTGGGTGTTGTTGTTTTGTTTGTCGATCTCGTACTCAAATCGCTACGTCAGTCGACCCCACTATTGCCAGCATGCGTCTCTCATGGTCTATCTCAAGCACTGACTATCTCTCGCCTGCTTCAATCCTTACATTTATCAAATACAAGACCAATAATCAGATCACAGATTCTAAAATGCAGCTCAATCTCAAAGGCAAAGTCGTGCTAGTTACAGGTAAGTGCGATCAACCTTCCACACTTCAAGGGCTAAGAAACTGACAGTTCGACAGGCGGGACGAAAAGCATCGGCCGAGCCATCGTAGAATGCTTGTAAGCAAGAACCTCTGTCAATCCACATATCCTTTCAAGCCAACTCAGATTTTATCAGTGTCGCCGAAGGAGCATTCGTCCATTTCTGTTCCCGCACCAAAGCCGATGTTGAGACCGCATCCCAAGAACTCGCACCGCTCGCATCCAGTTCATCTGGGACAATCTCAAGAGCAACACTAGACATCACCCAGCCATCTCAAGTCAAGGACTGGGTTCTAGAAGTTTATACAACAGAAGGGCAAATCGACGCAGTTGTCTCCAACGTCTCCAGTATCTCTGTATCCAACACACCGGAAGCCTGGAATGCAGCCTTCAGCACTGATATGCTCGGCACTGTCTCCCTGATCGAGGCTTGTCGTCCATACTTGGAAAAGACAAAGGGGAGCATCATCACCATCTCTTCTGTGTCAGGACGAGATATTGACTTCACTGCTCCGTCGCCCTATGGCGCTTTCAAGGCGGCATTGATACATTACACAGCTCAGCTCATACCCTTGCACCGAAGGGAGTCAGAGCTAACACTGTAAGCCCGGGGAATATCTATGTGGAAGATGGTGTTTGGGGCGGGATCGAGAGAGCCAATCCGGAGCTGTTCAATAGCCAGCTCGCAAAGAATCCGATGGGCAGAATGGGAAAAGCAAGCGAAGTTGCAGATGTAGTTGTGTTTCTGGCAAGTGAGAGAGCTAGTTTTGTGAGCGGTGCGAATGTGGTTGTTGATGGAGGTTTGTGCACTGGGGTGCAGTTCTGATTTTGAATTTCGAATGATCTCGGTAGTATTCGTGACATCGTGTTTACAAACTGCTTTTGGCTATCTTCAGATCATTTTCAAGTCTTCAATTCCAAGGTCTCGCTCGCCTAATTCTCGTCTGTTTTCTTATCTTTCAGGGGTCCATGAGCTGATTGCGGGGTTGCTTATGGGGCGACGAGGCTGAAATCAGGACCCTTGTAAAAGCGGAATTGAAGATAAACGCCTTCCCAACCTCACTCCACCAAGGACTTCCAGCCTCTCCAGCACAATTTATGTCTCCACAGGATATGTCGCTTTTATAACAGAACAGCGTTCCGAATCATATATTATATCCATTCGAAAACATCCATCCTTCAGACATCTAATCTAAGATGGCATCCTCAAGCACCCCTCTCCTCGCCGATACATCCTACCGCCCAACAACCCCCTCCTCCTACGGCAGCCACTCCCCCATAGAACCCACAGAACGAACCTCTCTCCTCTCCCGCATCCCTAAGATCCCCAGTCTGCCAGCCCTCAACTTCACCTACCGACCAAGCTTCAACTACAAGCCCAAATTCAACCGTCCAAAGATCAGCTTCGATATCTCGAGATTCACACCCGCCCTCCCCTTCGCAACAACCTTCCACCCGACCCTCCACATACGGAGCTTCGCATTCATCCTCCTCCTCCCGGCATTCATACTCTTCACGCTCCTAGGTCCTGCATACGCTCCCGTCATCGTCTTCCTTTCATTTGCACTCGCCCGCCAACTGTTTATCCTCATTGCGCATTTCAGCTCTAATATCGTTATTATACGTATTGAGGTTGTGCATTCGAAACTCAAGGCAGCAAGTGACAAGGCGCAGGAGAAATGGGTGAAGAGGAGCGTAGCAGCGGGGATAGATGGCGTGATATTGCTTGGTCTGTTAATTACGCTGGCCTTAGTCGCGAAGGGTGTGGATGTTTGCGGGAATGGCTGTCAAGTTGCGGAAGCGGGCGTGATATTGGGATTTTTGGGCTTGTGAGTTCTCCCGTGGTTGGTTGTATATGTGAGATTGTTTACTGATGACTTCTATGGTAGTGGGTTGCTCCTGATTTCTGTTCCTGATTTTGGTAACCCGGAGTTGGTCACCATGGGGGTTTCGATCGAGAAGCCGGTTACGGGTATATTGAAGCTGGCGACAAGTCTGGATTTTGGCGAGGCGGAGCAAGAGGACGAGTATCAGGAAGAGGGTACGAGCAGCAAAGGTAATGCGAGCCTTACTGGGGGAGAACATATCGTCTAGTGCCACTAGGGAGGTTGGCTCGACGAGAGGGGCAGTTATCTCTTGACTGGGCGGACATTTCGGTTGAGCGCTTCTGTTTTTGCAATTTGGTCGTAGTTTGCTTGTCAGCCAGTTTATACCCCCTCGGATTGATTGTATGGTTTATTTGAGCTTAGTTTTGGAGTTGGGAAGTTGGAATCAAAACATTTCGCATTCGTTGTTCTGAGGTCAAAGTCCTTCAATGGACTTGAATGAACTTGCTTCTTACAACACCCACGCAAATTCAGCTCCTGCAAGAACCTGCACTGCTGCCACTTCATGTTCTATTGCCTCTTTGTGACTGTCACTATTGAGAAATTTTCCACATTCAGTAAGTGGTATCTAAGCTCTGACCAACAGTTACAAGCTTCTGAGGCGCGGCTCGTAGCCTTCTCTCATGGAAGGCTTGATATGAACATTCCAACATCCACCATCTCCAAATGAGAAGTTACCTCTGTCAGATGCCTCCTAGGACCTAGAGGCTCTTGCAAGGGTTCGAAATCGATCATCCCCATCGCTACCGGCCGCCCTTCTCCCACCTCCACCACGAGATGAAATGCGCTCTCCCCGGTCAACAAAGGCCGCTCGAGTTGGCGTCCTCGAGCGCTTCTCATCCGTTTCCTGCTGCTGGGATACAGCAGGCGTCGTACCAACATGTTGAGGCTGTCGCGTCATGAGGATTGAACTGGGGCCCCTCACTTGTCGTCTTCGAGCGATTCGATATACGATGATAAGTACAACGGCGAATGTAAACAGAACAGCACCAGTTGTGAACCGAGAGCCATTCAACTTCCGATGAGTCGCCGGATGATCGTCTGAAATCGGATTCGGTACAGCCTGGAACGGATCCTTCCGCTCGTAAAACTCTGGCGGGTCGAGGCAATCGGCTTGACAGCCATATTGAGTGAAGCAGCTATCAGAATGAGAGTGTATCCTAGGTATATAATGCTCGTAAGACTTCATCACTTACTACGACTCACTCGATCCACACCATCTGTCTTTATCAGCTTGGATTTATGTCCCAGCGTGGAAAACTGCCGGCCTACCCGTTGACACTACAGCAAAATCCAGGAAGGCATTTCGCGCCTCCATGTTGGTGACCGCATGTCCCGCCCGAGCCAATCGGGAAGTCGACTGGAGCCATTTGAGCGAAAGAAGTTGCCTCGGACGTTCGATGAACAAACTCTCATCCGGAAGATTGGATGTGTTTGCACTTCTAGTCAGTCACGACGAAAGCCTGATCTAAGATAAAGGCCAGTGGCTGGGAATTCGGCGTAAGTGATTCGACAAGAAGAGCCAGCCTTGCAGCTATCTTGCAGCAATGGCTCGAGCCGGCCCAAACATGGGATACCACATGGACACTATTTTGCAATTTTTCATTAATTGTTATTTTATGAAGATCGAGATGCAGAGTTTATCTGGATTTGATGGATGACAAGTTGTAAATGTTGAGTCTGCGTTATTGGTGATCACGGCCACTAGCGAGCCTAAGCGAGTAGTGAAGTGAAGATGACAGCGCAGCGAGCTGGATTGGGGGCCAAATTCAAAAAGATGTTTTGGACCAGACAGAGGAGGTGAATGCTGCAGTGTGACTCTAATTCTGCATACTGTAATAAGCCTCAGGCAAAGATTGGGGGGATTCGCAATTTGTAAAAGGACAGTGTCCCCTTCGAGCGACTGAGATTAGAAAATGGTACATGTAATTCTCAGCCGCTGCAGGATTGAATCTCAGTCCGTTCTAAATTTCTAATTAATAGCCATTGAAGAGGCTCCGAAAACCTGATCTCGCTATCTCAAATTAGATTAAAATGAGGCCGTCACAAACTTCAGGTTCAGCTAAAGAAGCTACTGCATACTTTGCGGCTGACGATTGGCTGAATGCATGAGATGCTTAACGAGGCTTAAAATATCTGCATATCAGTGGTGCTTCAAAGACCGCGTTCTGGGCACTTTGGGGGTCTCACAAGAAGGATCAAGAGGGGGCGGCACGACCCAGTGGCGGTGCACTGGCGTAGGACCGTTCCCTCGAAAATCCCTGGCCTGATCACAAGCAGTAATATAAAGAAAGACATCGTTGCGCAATCCGCGCAATACATCACGATAAGCAGAGAAATTGTGTCTAACTACAGTATCTCCAGGAAACCTATCCGAGATGGAAGTGATGTGGAACTGCTTCACCAAGAGTCCGCGAGGATTAGTGCTTTATCCGGAACTGTCTCCGAATACTCTGGGTTGTCGGCGCCTGACAATGGGAAACTACCAAACTCCACGACTGACGAATTATTCGTGGAGAGATGGCCGACTTCATCTTCGGTATTGAAGAAACAATCACAGAGTTGGGTTTCCCTCCTTGTCGACCTCCTCGTCCTCGTTGGCACCCTGCCATTCTTCGCACTTGCTATAAGTGTGTACGGAGTCAGAGGGAAGGAAGTTGATCAGCACGATTGGAACATATATCAAAATGCAACCCGAGTGGTAAGAAATCCCACCTTCCCCCAGATTCTCAGAGTTCATTCGCTAACAATGCCAAGGCAGCAACAGTGTTTCCCATAGTCTTTGCGGCAATCTTCGGTCGTCTCGTCACCAAAGCAGCATCTTGGAAACTCGAACGGGGGTCTAGTCTTGGAACCTTGGAACAACTCATGGGTAGCCGGACTGTGTTCAGTACTCTGGTGACACAATTCAATCTTCGCGCTTTCAACCTCGTCGGTATCTGCCTTGCGATTCTGTGGCTGCTCTCCCCTCTTGGTGGGCAATCTGCCCTCCGCATTATCGAGACCGGATTAAAACAAGTCACCAGTGTGTCTGAAGTTGTTCAATTCGATACCAACGCAGCCTCTCTTCTCGCTAACTGGGTCATTTCCAGCGTCGCCTCACAGGGAGCTATTCAAAGTCTCTTCGTCCCACTGAACGCAATGTACTCCGCATCTCTACTTACACCTAACAGTTTGAAGCTAAGTAGTATGGACTTGTGGGGAAACGTGAAGATCCCATATCTTTCATCCTATCAGAAAAGTCCGGGAAGTGACTGGACCGGCGTATCCAGTGGGGACAATCCGGCTGTCTTCTCATCACTCATCGGTGTCCCAACCTACAACATTCGAAGTGGGAATTCCTCCTTTCTGATGGAATCCAGCTACTTGGAGTTACAATGCTCCAACATCAGCACTACATATCACCGGCAAATACTCAACTCAAGCCTTCTAAACAGCTTAGCAACATGTGGCAGTTACTTTGAATGCCCTAAGATAGCCAACGGCACATTCCAAGGCTACCTCTCCTCCAACGACTCTACACTATCCTCAACCTGGTCTCTTGGCATTGATACATTTGTTTCCGAAGACTTCTGGGTCGAGGGAGCCTACTCAACCCCTAAAAACCTGTCAGATAGACCCGACATCCCCTCCAACCAAGCAACGCTACTTTTCCAGTCCTATAACGTCCAGGCACAGATGTATACTAGCCCTCGTATAAACTTCACGCAAGCCTACTGTGGGTCCAAGACCGCCTACGTCGAGTCCCGTGTGGAATGCACCAATTCCCAATCTGCGTCCAAGAATTGCTCCGTCGTCGCTCAGCGCGAAAGCCAACTCACTCACGCTCCATCTGACATCACTCTTCTTTCCTGGCCGCGTATATTCACATGGATGTCTTCCTCATTACCATTAGCTAACCAAGCCAAAGGCAGTGGTGGAACATCAGATCTAGCACTCTACCACATACAAAACGCTTCAGACTCTGTCGCCAACACGGTCAGCTACGCTCATCTAGATGACATTCCCGAAGAGGAGTTCAGCCAGCGCCTAGGACAAATACTCAATTCTTATTTGATGCTCAGTCAAGCCTACACTCTTGTCACTGGCGGCACATATCAAGAATTCCTCTTCCTCACTGGCAACCCAGATTACGAACTTGATATTACGCGTAACCTCACGACTCAAGCCACCAACACAACACTGGAAGAGATCTACTTCGTTTCATCGATCTGGCTGGCTATGTTTGTTTTGGCTACTTTTGTTTTGCTACTTGCTGCTGTTGCGAGTGTGGTGTTCTCCCACATGACGTCCTCGCCGGAGATTTTGGGGTCTTGCTCGTTGATGGTGAGGGGCTCAAAATATATTCGGATGCCGGATGGAGGTGGGACTATGGATGGTATTGATATGGCGAGGATTTTGAGAGAACTTCCTGTAAGGGCTGGAGAGGTTGAGCGGACGGGTGATGGAGTGGGTATTCTGGGTGTGGGGTTGAAGGAAAGGGTTGGGAAGGCTGTGGTAGGTAGGAGGTATTTGTAGGCTGCCGAATTGATTATGAGACATATTTTTAGAGCATTCAAGCAGCGTTGTCATTGATACGCGGCAAAAAAACACGATTCTGTGCATAGGCTTTTGTTGACTACTCAAAGGGTTAAGCGAGGATGAGGGGCTTCGAACCTTCCAAACACAACTCACTCTGCAAGTAATATCCAAAGTCAGCATACTTTGAGAATATTGACGACTTCTACGAATTTTCGGATTCCACTCTTTTCCGTCTTTCTCGGGAAAGCAGCCATTTTGAAGATTTTCGTCTTTATCATTCGAAAATCGAACCAGCAAACTGCGATGTGCAACAAAACCTTTTCACTACCACCAATCAGCATTCAAGAAAAGCTAATGTTAAAGTCTAACTGGCTTTTCTGAAAATCCCGTATTATCCCTTGAAGTACGAAATTTCCAAAGACTTGTAAATCTCGTCCAGTTTCTTGAATCGCCCCATCTCGCCGCTGAGTCCGATTTCCGCAAATTCCCAGAATTGCACACTCGACCTTTCCCTGAAATTCAAGCTCTTCAAAAAGTGCCATGTGTAACAAAACTTTTGAACTATTCTAACTAATGAGTTAGTCATCAACCCGTAAAGTACTTCCTATTTTATAATCAGTAAGAAATCCAGATATGATGATCGAACAACCTTCCATATGTATTATACTAATTTACAAAATATATGTGTGTGTTACATATGCGTTGGAAATCTCCATGTCTGATTCTTAGTTCCGCATACTTTTCTCTCTTTTCACATCAGCCTCACTCATTGCTCTCGTTTGAAATCAGCCTCGAAAGTGCGATGTGCAACAAAACTCTTGGACGATCCCAAAACAGCACTCTTACTAGTAAATTGAAAATTACAATCAATCTTTCAATATAGTCGAAATAACCATGATTTAGTGGCGGAACGAATTCCTCAATACTCTTCTTAAAAAAAGGCTTGTTTTTGTACACTCATTAGAAGCCGTTCATCATCTTACCGATTCTGAACTCCGCCCAATTGTCTCTCTTTAAATCAGCCTCGCACCTCACTTGAAAACAGCCTCAAAAGCAGCCTTGAAAGCAGCCTCGAAAGTGCGACGTGCAACAAAAGAATTTCGCGTACTAATACGGTAGGCGAGTGAATGAAAATCAAAACAAAGAAGGCACCAACAACGCTCAAAATGAGAAATAAATCTAACCCTTGATATAAATATAATTGCGCGCTTTCGGGACTTCTTTAACTCTGCTTATTTCTTGAAACCGAAATTCACTAAAGAGATCAAATTCGCGAGTTTATTGTATTTGAATCGAATTCCAAAATTCCGAGGAATAGCTTCTTCTTGAAATTCTTGAAAAACTCGAATTTAAATTGCGACGTGCAACAAAACCCCACTCAAGGGATTTCCCAGATTCTTTCAAAAATTTGCCAAACTGCGACATGCAACAAAACCCAAGTAAGGAAGGAATCTCAAGCAATTTTGCGCTAAGCACCCTTTTGATATATCAAAAATTCGAATTTTAAACGCGATGTGCAACAAAACTTAAAGTGGAGAAGGGATCTCAAGCGAATTTGATACCTCGAAAGAATTTTCAAGTTGCGACATGCAACAAAACTCCTAAAGCGGGAATGAGATTCCGAAAGTGAGGAACTAGGTCCGAATTACTAATCTTGCGATGTGCAACAAAAGTTGACTCAGGAGAGGATATGAAAAGGTGAATATCTGCCTAGATTTCTATGCAAGGAGGTAGTGCAGCGGTGAGGAAAATATGGCTCGATTGTTTGTAACCTACCTGGTGGGTAGAGAGACAAAGAAGAGCTTCATTATCGCCACATCATTTCAATAAACAAGTAATGAATTAATTGAGATCGTACATCATTGCAATCGTGGATTAGTGAGATAAAATGGGGAAAGGACTTGTTGATTTCTGGTGGGGTTAAGCGAGGGCAATCTCTCTTGTATCCGCTTCGATGTTGGGAATATTATTGTAAATCGCATCCTCAGTCCTGGTTCAATTGTCCCACTATTCCAAATAATCCACTTTTCACGCTTTATTTTCAGCCCCTTTGCTATATATCACAAGCAAGATCCCTTATCTAGATCTATCCACCCGTCACCTCCCCTCAAATTAGGCACATCGTCGGCCTCGACCATTGCTCCCACGCCAGCTATAAAGACTTGTGTTATCCACGGCCCTACTAACATGCTTAAACTTTTCTAGATATTGCCTCAGAAAGCGAGGTAACATCACAGTAACTTGTACTCAATCTTGACTTTGGCTCAGCCAACAGCCAGCCAACCATCCAGCCAACTCGAAACATTCCAGAGAAAGTGCGGCATACAACAAAAGCTAACACAACTCCACCGGAATTAATGAAACCTCTTGCTTTCAACCATTTTCTAAGCCTTTGTTGCACATCGCATACATGTTGTTGGGCCAAAAAGAACACCAGAGCTTTATCTCAGTCAGAAAACATAACGACGTGCAACGGAAAATGCCAGTGACGGAAAAGACCACCTCCCCATCTATACAATACTCCCACAGTGCCTGGCTAGTACTAATTCCAGTACGTGCATCCTCGTCCTCATCCCTTCTTTCTCCAGCACCCCTTCCCTCATTCCTCTGAGTTATCCCCGTTCTCTCATCATGTATGATATCTTGGAGAGGAAAGGGGAGGCAGGGGAGACGAACGAGGGTGAGGGAAAAAATGGGAGTAGAAGAAGAGAAAGAGAGAGGTAAGAAGGAACGATTTATAGGGATCGGACGACATGGTATATCAACCGCAATAAGAACTGCAATGATAAATGGGAAGCAGGGAACGAAGGAATAAATAGCTAGCTAACTTGACGACGGATGAGTAGAAGTAAAAAGAGCAAAAACACAAATGTGTACAACACCAAACATACACACTGTAGTAAGTAAACGGAAGGAACGAAAAGGGCAAAGATTAAGCTGATGATGACAAATGTATTTTTAATCCCGTCTAAAAAACGAGTGAACAAGGTAAAGCCCAAGATTAAAGGTACAACACAGCATAATCTCCCTGCCACACCATCTACCCCTCACAATTCTCACCAACCTAATCCTAAAGCCCAACCGCAAACGAAGCAAAAATCTCTACCTTCCACTGCCCACACACTCATCTACCCGCCCTCCTCCACACCCAAACCAAGCATCCTACAAAACCCCTCCCACTCCCCCGTCTCCACACCATCACACTCAATCCCCTCACACGCCCCCAAGTCCTCTCTACC
>JAFJYG010000710.1:0-28514 GCA_017366145.1 Cadophora sp. M221
CCACACACACACCCAAACCCTGCCATGCCCTACAGAACTACTGCCCTGCCCTGCCTGCCTGCCGAGATGTGCCTGTCAGCCTCTTTCCCAGCTGTCAAGTGCCACTGCCAGAAGCAGAGAGAGGGGAGGCAGGACAGGGGGTTCCAGGGAGGGGGTTCGTAGGGTTTCACTGCCGCCCGGGCCTCGCCCCTCATCCTCATCCTCATCCCCCCTACCATACCAGCCCATACATACCCTACCCAAACTACTAACCCGCCAGGGTTTGAAATGCTTCCATTCCTCTCTTCCATGAAGCTTCCATCTTGTCCAGCAACAACGCATTGGATTGCTGACCCACCAATCCATCCCATCCCTGGGAAGCCAAACTTGACTCCCCTCGCTCTCCCTGCCTGTCAAGACGCTTTGGATGCCCATGCTCCACGCCTGCAAAGCCTGCAAGCCTGCCGGCTCGGGATCTCCTTTGCTTGGATTCCCAATCTGGCTCGAGATGACCTAGGGCATAATCCGAATGTCGATGGTCCCCAAGTATCTGCCCACATGCGTCAAGCACCTAACACGCTCCGTCTCGTCCATGGCGAATCACTGGCGTGCTTTGAACAACTTTCCAGACGGGTCCGCGCCTTTAATTACTGGCCGACGACATTTCTGTCAATGCCTGAATAGCCCAAAGATCAGACGACAGATATAATGCAAAGGCATGCCCTCCATACACTCCCTACGGCAGGTATCTCGACACGTTCATTCCCGGTCAACAGCAAAACCAACCGCCTGCTCGCGGATAGCCAGTGTTCCTCACTCACTACGACGACGGAAGCCTCGCGGAAGAAGCTTGAGATCTGTTGCGCTGCTGCTTGTTTGGAGTCTCATCGGCCCTATGCCCTACTCGGCTTTATGATCCAGCAGCACCTATATTAGAGAAAGCATATACCCATCGAAACGATCACCGTCTCGCAAGACCTCAAAACAAACAAGCGACTCAGCATTCATCAGCCTTCTGGAAACGCCGCCGCTGCCTCTGAGTAACGCACACCCACAGCCCAGCAGTGATCCAGCAAATAGTACTACTGCCCCCAGCGACCTGCGAGAGCAGTTCGCTGTGGCGGAATCCATGCATGTCTGGCTATCGACCAGGCCACGAACAAGGCCACGATCCTTATATCGACTATGCTGCCCATCCCGAACCTCATCCCGAAGAGCGCGTTTATGTTCCTCATGTCCCAGATATCCAGCACGGTGGCGCTCAAGGCCTCACTTCCCTACACGAGCAACAACTGGCGGCGCAACAGCACCATCACCAACAACAACAACAGCACCAGCACCATCAGCAGCAGCAGCAGCAACACCACCACCAACAGCATCAAGTCTATGCCGAACACCCCATGGCCCACCACCAGTCCCCTCAGTTTGGTGGTGGGCAGGGGATGATGTATGGCCCTCCTCGACTCCAACAACCGACTGGCACCAAGAGGTCGAGACCCGATGACTTGGAATCCGAGATGGAAGGCCTTCCCGGGCAGCAGATGCAGATGGGAGAGATGGGAGGTATGTCCTCGCAAATGCCTCCGCAGTCTATGGTAGGAGTGGGAGGTTACAGTGCACAACAACCAATACAATACCACACCCATCCGCTTCCCAATCAGGGCCACCGATCGAAGATGCCACGGATGAGTGAGGGGGACTCAATGGTTGGACCGAGTGGAGGCGCACCAAGTGTAGTTGGGTTGGAGGGAATGCCACAGCCAGCTCCGCGACCCCGCGGACCCAAGCTAAAGTTCACACCCGAAGACGATGGACTGTTGGTGGACCTCAAGGAGAATAAGTCGTTGACCTGGAAACAAATCGCGGAGTTTTTCCCGGGCCGGTCCTCAGGTACATTGCAGGTCCGATACTGTACAAAGTTGAAGGCCAAAACCACACAATGGACAGATGAGACTGTAAGTTGCCCTACCAATAATGAGTACAGGCAAGCAAACCATATTCTAACACAATTTGCTCTCTTTTAGATCCAAAAACTTCGGACGGCCCTTCACGACTACGAGCAAGAAAAGTGGCGCATTGTGGCACAAAAGGTCGGCACGGGCTTCACGTCGGCTGCTTGCAAAGAAAAGGCCAGAGAGTTATAGCAGGGCGCGTCTCCAGCAGAAGCCGACCACACTTCTGATCTTGGGGACACCGAATACTAGCTCAAGTCATGAGCCCGACGACATCACTGATGTCTTTATCTGTCTTGACATTGCTCAGGCAGCCGCCTACAAACCCGCCTTCCACAACTTCTAACCATCTCTTCTCGCCACACATACACCACTCACTCATCAGCAAACGAGCAAACGACACCGGATGAGGACCACTCTCCAATATATTGTACAGTACAACTCTACACTAAAAGTACGACCACGACCACGACACCACTCATATACACCATTTTTCTTCTAACTCACACTTACGATACACACTACACCAATACACTATGCTAAAATACTATACACTCCTTCACGCGACTGGAGCGCGCCAACTTACATTCCCCGTATACTCTTTTATTTTCTTTATACCTTCTTTCGTTTCCTGCCTTGCTTATTTTTCTTTCCTTTCCGTTACTTTATCGATTCAATTCCTTCGATCCTTGCACTTCTTCGAAACTATATAGACTTGTCATTTTCCCCCCCGTCTGCTTCTTTCCAAGTTTTGTGTCTACGATCCGTCATGTCATGTTCAAAGAAAATAAAGAGGGAGGAGAGAAAGGAATACGCAGAAATTTCTAATGAGATGTACACGCCCCTTACTTCTTTTCTTCTCCGCTGGTTGGATAGGGTTTCTCCTGCCTAGAAATGGCAGGCTTTGAATGAAATGAAATAGGAGGCAGAGGAATATTCGGATGGGGTTGGTTGGGTGAGGGGTGGGTGGCAAGCATGGTATGATATGGCATGGCATGGAAAGGCGCAATTGGGGGAGGGAAGGGTAGATTTCCTTTTCTTTTTTTTGCACTGTGCTTTTTTTGATTCCATATGATTATGGGATGAAAAGGTATGGACACGGATATGGAATATGGGATGGGGTAAACAAACATGCGGGAGCAGTGGATGATCATATCATAATGCGGCGAAACTCATATACCCACGATAGGGACGGGAGGAAATGGATGAACAGATGGGGGGTTGGTTACATATCATCAGACTTTTGTGCGAAGGGAGAAGAGAGAAGAGAGAGATGAAATATACCTGCGATTTAGAGAATTGTTCTCCTGCCACTTCTTCGTGCCATCTTTGACTTGATTTAACTTGATTTGACTTCACACTTTTATCTCCACCTATCTAAACTAAAATGTCATTTCTGCAAATATTTTCACGGGTACTGAAAAGGAAGATCCTGCTTATTTACTTTCTCTCTAATCTCATTTCCACACATCTAACCTCCAATCCATTGGCTCATTCCTTTTCTTTCTTTCCTTCTAGAACAGAAGCAAATCCAAAGCAAAACCCCAACCAGGTAGTGTCCACCATACGAGTACTACCGAGGTACGATTACGAATATCTATCTATCTACGCATACATGCATGACATGACTCAGATGCCTCTTACCCGGCCTCACACATATTTTACAAAAGTGCAATACAATACGATGCATTGCATCGCGTGGGGGGAATAAGGAAAATAAGGAATAAGGTTTCTCCTTGGTGCGTGTGAGGCTTGTTGCTGGTGGATGAAGCTTTTGGTGTCGCGGGTTGCGAGGAGCTACTGTGGCTTGTCTGATTGCTAGGGCGCGGCCGCCGCGAACCTTACTGGTAGGATGGGATGGAATGGGATGGTGGCGAGAAATATATTTATTACTTGTACGAGTAGGTAGGCAAGTAAGTAGGTATTTTGATGCGTGGTTAATTGGTTTTTGATTTATTACTTGGCTTGTTTTTTGTGTGAGGAGATATGAGATCTTACCAAAAAGCAAGAGGGCAAATGGGCAAATGGGAGATACGTAAGGCTCTTTTCTTGTGTTTACTTACTTACTACTTGCTGCTTAACCTAGGTACTGCAGTGGTTGATATCTATTAGTTAGATCAGGATTTACAAATCACGAGTAAAGCATTCGTTGCCTCTTCTACCATGCTTCTTGGGTTATGAGTACAGTAGGAGACACTATTACTTGCCTTCCTTCCTTCCTCATACACCTGAACTGATTTCCCATCTCACCAACTCGCTTCTGCTTCTACAATTTAATACCTAGGTAGGGACAAAAATCCAACACTCAAAAACCAACCAACGTGTCCCTTCCTAATTCGCCCTCTTCATTCCCTCTTTCCAGCCGGCCGGGCGGCGCACCATTTTTCGCCTCATCCTTACCCTCTGAAAAAACCCGTTTCAGATTCAGACCCCTCGCTTACATCACAGCACATCACATCCACACAACAGCCAGCAGGAGCAGCAGAACGGACATCACACATCAACACCCCCTGCGTTCACTTATGCATAAAAGAGCCGTTTTAAGACCTTCATGCGTATACATCATTGGCTACCATTCCTTTGAAACGTAATTGTTTCCTCGGTAATTTACACTTTTCTGGATTTTTTGGAACCTTGGGAAGCTTGGGAAGCTTGGGGAGGTGTGAATTGACTTTTTTTTTCGGGAGGGGGAGGGGGTTAGTGTGTGGCACTGTGTGCGTGTTTGAGAGTTGAAGGCTTAGGTTCGGATGACAGGTTTGGGGGTGCGGTTTTTTGGATGTTGTCTTGGAATTTTTTTAGGTTTTACGGGGTACAGGACGGAGTATGTGTGGTATGGTATTTGTAAGATGTTGGGGCAACGGCTTTGGGCTACGTTGGGTTAGCCATGCGAGGGAGCAGGCTTTGATTGAGTGTGTGGATTGGGATGGAGTGGTTGGATGAGGGGATCTGGATGTTTCGTTTCGTTTTGTTTCGCGGGAGGGGAGAGGGGGTATTTTTCGGAATACCCTGGTCAGACTGCTAGACGGGTTGGAAATTTTCGGGGAGGATTTGGAGGGAAGAGGAGGGGAGAGGAGGGAGACAAGGAGGAGGGGTGCAGTTAACTCTTACGGAAATAAAATGTATTTTAGGGGACGGGACTGTCTTGCCCGGGAGGAGTGGAATCGGAGTAGGAGACGTGTATGTCTCGGTACTCCGGAGCGGGATTACTAAGTAAGTATCGGAGGAGGGAAGGCAAGACAAGGAGAAGTCAGTGCTATTCATGGCTTCCTACTCTAGAGTACGAGTAAATTCGGTATTGAATGTTATTTTTGGTGGGCCACTAGTCTGGCCAGTTTAACTTTCGTGGCGTTCAAACCGTGGTGTTAATCAATCCAATAAATAGATCCTGCCGAGAGGAGAGATAGGCAATTGAATTGAGTTCTGCGTGTGAAGCATGAGGAAGGTAGAGTGCAGTAAGCATAGACATGAGAGATTCATGTCATTTCGATTTTTTTTCTTCGTTGTGTGTTTGTGTGTGTGGTTTGCGTGGCTGTGTTGTGCTGCTTGCTTCCTTCAACACCTTTAAGCGAGGATCGACAGGAGCAGGAGGCTGAGTGAGTAGGTGGTGGAAATGCTAAAGAGATGGCATTGAACTACATTGCATTGAGTACGGGAGATAACTGATCTAATAGTTATCTTCTAATTTGGATTTTTTTTTAAACCTCCGAGATGAAGCTGATCTTGTGAGGCTGTGAAGTTAGGGGAAATTCCAAAATGATGTTCGGTGCATTGGAGCAGCGCGTGGAGAGATTGCTGGTGACGCGGCGATTGATCACTTTGGATATACTTGGCTTGATAGTTTATTGATTAGGGCGTGGGCATCGATAGATCGTCGTAGTAGTCATCTTAAGATTTTCTAATTTATGCAAGTGTATTGGAAACGTTGAGGAGGCGCAGGAAGGGAGACTTGGTGGTGATGCTAGGCTAGGGTAGGATTTCTGGCTTCTCGATTTTGAAAACGAGGATTGTGGGCTGGAAAGGGGGCTCATCTTTCTCGTACTGTGGATATGAAGTATTGAGGTACATGAGATCAAGAGTAGAATCTGCGAAGCTGTCAAGACAGCGAAGTGTTGCGTAGCTGTTGACTTCAGCGCTTTCGACATCGCGGTTTGATACTTCTGGGCAAGAGAGATCTCTCGATCGTGGATCCCCCAGGAACGCATCCGGGTTTTGATGGATGGGTACAACGGTGATCATATAGATACTACTATGCTCGAGCTTTAGATACATCATAATATGATAGATCTCTACTACGAGATGATAATTCGCGTAGGGTTGTACCTTAGATGTTCCCACCCGACCAAGCGTGAAGCTTTGAAGCTATATCATAGAGTTTATAGGCCTAGTGATCGCGACATCGACAGCTCAGATTCAAGTATAGGAGCCTTTCGAAGAACGTCTCTTCATTCCACAATATTCGTTTTCTTCCTTTCCACGTCTGGCATTGAGGCAAAGCTTTCTTCTTGAGCGTCTTTGATTTCTGCGAGGGTACTAGCATTGCGGGAAGTTGTGCTTGGGGACAGATGGAGAATACAAGAAATGTGTGGGCAGCGGGTCGTGGCGAGGATAGGGAATCGAGAGAAACTCTGGAATAGGAGTGAGTGGGTATAGGAAACATGTTAGAGGCTTTTGGGTGGAAGATTGCCGAATGCTGGTTTCTGCCGTAGCAGTGAATACTGGGAAGAGGGATACCACGGACATTCGGAAGACCGATTGGGGCAAGAAAGAAGATTTGGGACAAACCAAATGGAAGAGACAATGAACAAAGTACACTGTCTTCAATACGATGGCAATGTTGAAGCTGCCTGGGATGGAGAGAGAAAGGAAGCCCTAGAACCTCAAGATGCCACGAAAAGTTGAGGCCTAGAGCATAGTTCGTTGAAGATCTGAACACTGGAAAAAAGGATTCCGTAAAGTACAAGGTTTCTCAGCTGGTTTTACATTTCTGGGACGTTAGGTGTTGGTTTACGGTGCAAGTGTTTTCGTCGCTTGCATGTTGACAACCCAGTCCAGACTCAAGGGATCTTTCAAAAGAAAATCGAGTCGCCGGATATCTGGATTGAGATCTCCTTTGGCGGGATCAACTTGGGTACCAGGATGATTTGTGAGATACATACATATATATATTGGAAATTCCCTTCATGGTGTATTGGTGCTTGTAAGACTTCTATGTTGGTGTTTGCTTGGTTTAGAACATCGCTAACTTCTTCTCTCCAGATTGAGCTGTTCTGATAACCTTATGTCGACACACTACACATGCATGGCACATAATGCCTAATGTTTCCGCAGAACTGTCTCAGAGGAGCAGTTTGCTTTGCGCATGCTGGCAACTATCCATTCAAAATCGAAGCAAATGAGAATGGTCCACACAGAGAGGAAAGCGGGGGCGAGGAAAGGAGTGAAGTCATCAATTTCCAAGATTGTGAAGCACAGCTTCTCGCTGTACACGAAATGAAATTATCAGCAAGGAAATATGGGAATCAAGATGCATTTCTGGCTTCAATAAACCAGGCAAATCCTCTGCAAGTCTCCACAGCCGACTTCTTCCCTTTTTTCGTCTTGGGTTTAATATTTGAAGTGTCACACCTCGAAGACCTTTGTCTGATCGGCAAATTTCTGTAACTACTGAGATGAGACCTATACGATAAGGCTAGCATTTTGTGTTGTGATAGACTTGATTCAGAGGGTCAATCAAGTATTCACAAAAGAAAAAAACAATGATTGAAAAAGAAAAGAAATGAAGAAGAAAAAATAAAGCCCCCAATAACCACATATGGTGTGTTTTGCAACTAAGCTTGCTAGACGACACCATGAACCAGACAATGCCCAAGCGGACAATATATAAATATCCCTCAATGTTCCCCACGGGAGGTACGCCGGCCAGTACCCGTCATTAGTAGGCCACCCAGAGGCTTCTACCACCCGAGGTGCTCGAGAGTGATAGACAGCTTGGATATCCCAAATGAACTGCCGGGGAGCTCTTAACTCTGGTTGTTGAACATTTTCTGCTTATTTGGTTAGATAAAGCACTTACCTCGCTTAAAATAATGACTTCGCTGGGTGCCAAATTCCGGCGATCAACCGGTAGTCATGCTCAAGGAATCACTTCACCTTCAGATATTGACACACCGTGCATTAGGAATTCATTTTCTTTATAAGGGATTGATAATTCCTTGGTGGTGTAACAATTCACCAACCTGCGCCTTCGACCCAAGGCTGCGCTACAGGATTCTATATAGCGTGCAGCCTTTTGCCAACTTCCTTCTTCCTCCTTAATACACCAACAACCAACTCCACTGATTCTGATCTGCTAGACACAGTTCTATACCCACAATATCGAAGAGAACTCTCTCTCTAACGCCAAAGAGATACACAATGGCGTTCAGCACTGACTCCAGCAACAAGATTACCTTCTCCGTAAGCCTCGGACTCACTTCAGACTGACATGCGACTATTCTGACTTTCGATAGGCCAACTTTGTTCCTCTCCCAGGCGGCGATGTAAGATACTTCAAGGACTTAACATGTTCATCGTTGTTGACATTCTGCAGTTCCCTGTACAGAATATTGGCCAGTCCGGCTGCCTTGGCATCAGAATCTACGACACCTCGAGCACTCAGGTTCAATTCTGCCGATGTGATGGTTCATTTCTTCCTGGAAACATCTTAGGCGCTTTTTTTGTTTCCGCAAAAACTTTGTGTTTCAGTTCGGCCCCGATCAACAGCATTTACGCCGATAATGGGTGGGAGGGAGACACTCGTATTTTTGCAGATATTGAGTTCGGTTCGAGAAAATCCGCCGAGATCTTGCTCAGTGCACTTCACAGCGACTACAACGATGACATATATTCTGCCACTCTCGCAGAGGCTCAAGGAAGCTTCGAGTTTGCACAGATATTGGGCATCAACCAGTCTAAGTTGAAGTACTGATTTTTCATGTGGCTTACCAAACAAAACGTCCACCACCTCGAAGAAGATGTGCTTCAAGGATGCCTCGAACTTTGCAACTACGTAAACCATCCAGTGGCAGCTGCTTGTCTTGAGAAGCTTGTCAAAAACGACGAGACCATCCATACCTCCATCCTGGGATTTCCGCCAATCCTCACAAAGTCATTCCGTCAACACTTCGCGGTCATTTTCTATCAGCGCATCGTCGATCCTCATGAATACGAATCTCCTGGTTATTCTCCGGCTTTTCAACACGAATTTGGCGAGTTTCCTGTTGAGTATTACTCGGATTTCAAGAGGCTCATGACAACGCCATTCAGGAAAGATCATAGCCCAAGGACCAAGAGCTGAGAGGCCCTGTGCAAAATCAACTTTCTTGAGTTTGCGAAGGCCGTCGATGAAAAGCGAAAGGGGTTCTACAGTCACCATGGTCCAGTCTGGAGAGATGAGATGGAGGCTGGCTGGGCACAACAGGTCATAGATGTTTACTGCAATGATGTTGTTTCCTCGACTCAAATATCAAACCCGGCCGAACGGGAAAAGTTCCACCTTCAACTTCATTGGAACCTCCGCAAAGTAAGTACACTATAACTATTGTTAAGAATGTTCAACTAAGTCTGATGCAGAGATTTCATCCATCGAGAAAGGTTAATGAATATTGGACGAAGAAGAGGGCAGAGCAAGGTGGTAAGATGGCTGACATCAAGAGAAAAAAGAACGGCCGTGACGAGAGACCGGAGCATATGCAGTGGCCAAAAGCTATAAATCAGCCCGAAGTGGAATTGGGTGTTGATTTTGATGGTCTTGGTGAGCTGATGAGCAACCTCCAAATGAACAATGTGGAGAGAGAGGCCACCGATGAAAATGCTATGGTTCTAGCGTTTAAAGAGATGCAGATCAGACCCTCAGAAAAGGTGGCTTTGGACCTGACTAGCCAAATGTAATGCATTGCATGTATATGTATTTACATTAACTTAGGAGCTCCTTGATGTCCTCAATCCGTTGTAATTTCTTCTCCTCATCACTCATCATGCCGAGAGAACTTGCACTGTTATTTGTGTTAGCGGGTATTCCAGATGCCAGAGCTTCGAGACTTACATAAACTTCTTCCGGTCCTGAATCTTCAACATCTTCTCCTCGATGCTTTCCTTCACGATGAATCTACAGACTTTAACTTCGCCCGTCTGGCCCATGCGATGCACTCGATCAATGGCTTGTGCTTCGACGGCAAAACTCCACCATGGGTCCATCATATAGACCCTCTTTGCCATCGTCAAGTTCAATCCAACTCCACCAGCCCTCAAACTCAAAAGGAGTACCATCCCCTTCTTACTGGCTGTGAATTCCTCGATAACCGCTTTCCGAGTCTTCTGTGCCATGGAACCATCAAATCGGACAAATGGAATTGAGGCTCGTGTGAGAGCAGGTTCTATGAGCGAGAGAAACGAGGTAAACTGGCTGAATACCACCGATTTTGTTCCAGGAAGATCGCGTCTAAGAGCTTTGAGACTTGTCATGAGTGCACCAATCTTCGCAGAAGAATTCGAGCCTAACCGCTGCAAGCTGATCTTGGGCTTCCCATCAAAGCTTTCAGGGTGGCTATCATCCTTGACAACCTCGAAAATATCGCGAGTATTAAGAACTTCTCTGCAGTTGAAGCAGCGGGGCAACTCGCCTTTGTTCGTCTGGTGGGCGATATAATCAAGAAGACATTTCTTGCATGCCGAATGCCAACACCCAGTAACGGTTTGTTCAATCATTGGCTCTTCTGAGCAGATCGGACACTCGTTGTCAGCTTCGTCGCGAATTTGCTCGAGAACGTGGGCACCGAAGACATTTGCATCAGCAGAATCATCCGTAGCCGCTGTGAAGCGTTCAATGAGAGACTGAAGGTCCATATCATCTGCCAATCCGCTGGCGGCGTCTGCAAGCTCAGCGGCCTCGTCCTCATCTGCGACCAGATTTTGATTTCGGGTTAAGATTGGATGACAGCAGGTTTGGCGGAGTCGTAAGATCTGGGCGAAGATGCTGGTGTACGCTTTCAAGACTGTCCCAGCTTCAACATTGGCAGCGAATGTCCGCTTTGCACGGGTGAAGATGTGGTCGTAGACTTCTCGTTCGGGAGCTGAAAGCTCGATGTCCACAATCTCAACGGTCTTTAAAGGAAGAGGTACGAGTGCTTCACCAGTTGGGGTCTTCATGTCCTTGGTTCGACGGAGTACCAGAGGTTCAAGAACAGTCTGGACAACGTCAAGCGCACGCATGAAGTCTTTCGATTCGAATGGAACTGTGATGAATGTTTTCCAGAACGAGAAATTGCTCCAAGGCTCAACTCTCAGGAAGCGGACGAGACTGAAGAGATCTTCCAACCGGTTGACAATCGGTGTCCCTGTGAGCACCCACCGATGCTCTGCGTTAATCTCATAGCATGCCTTGGCCGTCTTGCTTAGACGATTTTTGATGTAATGTGCTTCGTCCAGGATTACGCGGAAATACCTCAAGGAGAAAAGGCCACCGTGAGAACCGCGGTCTCCATTTCTAGCGACGACTTGGTTGTATTCGGATAGAACCACGCCATAACTTGTGATGATGACATTTGGTGCGGTTGCAGCATTTGCCTCGCAGCACAGCGTCTGCAAGTTGGCTGACTTCTCGGCCCCATAATATACAATACTCTTCATTGTACCTTCCTTAGAGGCGTTCTCAGCTTCGCTCTGCCACTGGGCAAGAAGAGACATTGGTGCAACTACTAGAGTTGTGCATGGAGCGGGTTCGACCGCCGATGAGTTCTCAGGGAGCCGAGGAAGAGCATTAACGGATGCTGGACCAGCACGAGCTGCTTGCAACCTCATTTCAACATCGGATTTGTGAGAATGTATCAGACTCATCATCTCGATTGTCTTGCCCAGGCCCATCTCATCAGCAAGAACACCGCCCAGGCAGTGCTGCTCCTGAATTGGAAATCTCAAAGATAGCTCTCCGGAATATGGATTAACATAGAATTTTTCTTGGTTAGCGACTTGGGGGAGTTCCTTGTCGTCCATGTCCTTCAGCGGCCAGGCATATTCTTCCCAGAGCGGATGCATAGATTCCTCTCTGTTCTCGTCCTTCTCATCCTTCTCTTTTGACATCATCCAGTGCAAAGCCTGCTTTTGATACTGTCGTAGATCCATGGCAAAAGTCTCAGCTGGTTCGGCCGCCGGGGCGTTGAAGTCAAATGACTGAGCCTTTTTGTAGAGAGTGTCAAGCTGGTCCTGTTCTAATTCCTTGCCATCCTCTGCCTCTTCAGACGGTGGAGACGATCCTCCATTTTCTGCAGAGTCATCCTTCTTGGCCTTCTGGTTCTCGTATTGCTCTGCAACTTCAGCGGCCTGAAGCAAACCCTCACGTTTGTGCTTCGCCGTGGCTTCAGATGTCCTCGACGGCAACAAGTTCACCTCCTCAAATAATTTCACAAGTGATACCTGTCGCAGTCGTAGCTCTTTCTCCTCCGGAGACTCTTTCTGCTCGAAGAGCCCAGTCTGCCGGTTCTCGGGTGGCTTGAAACCGCCATTTTCGAAAGCTGATCGAAGTAATGAGCATCTTAGCTGTAGAAAAATGGTGTCGTTGGTCCGTATCCTCTCTGGGGCATAGACACAAGTTCCTTCAAATCTGCATACTTTCTGGTCTAACAGTGTAGAAACCCAATTTGCAACTTCTCTCGAGAGTCTTCCGATTTCTTCGCCCTTCGAATTGGTGAAGCGTACAATGACATCCACACGTTTCGCGGCTGCACTGCCAGGTTTTGGCAATATTTGTACCTGCGCTAGTCTGCCTTTCCCTTTTCCCACAGGTGCCTTGGGTGGAAGTATCTTCTGTCTCTCGATACGAACAACCTCCCCATGCTTGATAAGTGTTGTCCCACTTCTCGTTGCCCAGCCTTCAACCCCAAAAGCGCCAATATATCGGTATTCGGGCATAGCATTTTGCAATTCGAAATGGGAGGAGGCCTTTTCGACCTTTGCTGGCGGCCTTTCTTTTTCCTTCGAGCCGCCGGTGGACCTTGCGAATCCGTTGAGAGTCATCGGCCTGGAGCTCGATATCCTGTTAGATTCCGGCGCAGCGGTCTTCCATGATCCGTCAAAGTACATGTTAACAGCTTTCTCCATATCATCTCCTGATGCAACTCGAAGCTGCTTCAAAACAGACTGTGGAACTTTGTCTCCCACGAAGCTCTCGAATGTTTCCTGGTCAAACCCGATGGAGCCATCGCTTCGTATCGACTCGTTTGCAGCAGGCTGTATATTTGGATGTTCTGGCTTTATAGACCCTTCTGGCTGACTTTCTGGTTCTGGGGGCAAATCTGGGAGGAACGCGTCGACGTTGTCCGGTAGAGAGGCATCTTGGGCTAAGGAGCCATCTAAAACATCCGATCTTTCAGTAAAGAATCTCCTCTTCTTCGTAGGAGGCCCTTCTGAATCTGCGAAGCTCATATCGATGTCGTTGGTGCTGGTGAGTACATTTGAGTGTTGATGTGGAGTTAGAGAGGACGCGCCGCAGACCGCGAGACTCTCGCGTAGATGGACTTTCTCTGTGGCTTTCACTGACGTCCTCGAACTTTGCTCGATTTATCATATCTAGTCCTTTGCCACCACAACCATTTTCTTTCTTGTATTTATACATCAATGTCTATTTTCTAATGTATTCGCCAAAGGCAATCATACGGCCGGGGAGTTGGTCTGGATTACGGTTTGGGGTAAAGCGGACATATGCCACAACCTCGTACAGCAATCCTGCTCCCCATCCATCTCGAATAACAGATGCAGATGTTCACGCAGCTCGATCATATTGCGCAAATCTTCTGCAGTAAGTCCTTTCCGTGCCATATCAAGCTGAGTTATCTAACAAGCAGCAGGAAATTCGATTCGCCTTCCTATACCCTCCAAACCTTTGTCCCTCCTTCAGCACGGGATGCATACCTCTCTATTCGAGCTCTTAACATCGAGCTCGCCCGAATACCAGATCTTGTCTCGAATCCCACAGTTGGAGCCCTTCGAATGCAGTTCTGGCGCGATAATCTCACTCGCACATTTGCCAATACACCACCAAAAGAGCCTGTCGCAGTACTTCTGCATCATGCACTTCGATCGCTCCAAGACCGACATCCTGGCATCAGTACAAGTGTTATGAAAGGGTGGTTCATGAAAGTCATCAATGCGAGAGACCAATACATGGACAACAGGCCGTATACAAGCATGGAAGCTCTAGAAACCTACGCTGAAAACACATACTCTACATTAATGTATTTGACCTTGGCAGCTCTGCCTCTGCATTCAATGGCATCAGACCATGTTGCAAGTCATATTGGTAAAGCCACAGGAATTGCCGCGGTGCTTAGAGGGCTGCCGTTGCTAGCTTTCCCTCCACCCCCGAATCATCACAGCAACAATTCTGCATTTGGCGGCGGAGGCTCAGGAGCAAAACAAGGATCCGTGGTTCTACCTCTGGATATCATGGCACAGGCGGGAGTGAAAGAAGAAGAGGTCTTCAGGCAAGGTGCTGATGCTCCGGGATTGAAGGATGCCATTTTCACAGTGGCCACTCGAGCAAACGATCATCTGATTACAGCTAGAGAAATGCTGAAGAATTTGCAACAAGGCAAAGATGCAGGCCACGACTTTGAGCATGAAGGGGAAGAAGGCCATCAATATTACGATGCAAGCTCTAAGGGACATTCGCAAGCAGAGGAGATTGAACATGGCTTCGGCGTGCTAATGCCAGCATTGGCAACAAGACTGTGGCTTGAGAAGCTCGAGAAGTACGATTTTGATGTTTTCCGACCAGAGTTACGATCCAGAGAGTGGCGTCTGCCCTGGAAGGGATACTGGGCATATTCCCGAAGGTCAATATAATACCCTCCATCTCACGACCTATTTCGCCGACTGCCCAAATGTGATCAACAATAAGCAATGTGCAGATGAGCGTCAGAGTCTCGATGCTTGCAACTGTATCTGAATTATGAGGACGGTTGAGTTTATTGGCACGCTCTGCTCAAACGGAGAGTGCCGGTTACCTTCAGCCAGTTTGGAAAGCAAAAGCAGATACCATACATATGCTTGCATTTTATTTGATCCAATGAAGGTTTGTTTGATCCTCTTCTCATTGGTCTGTGGTCTGCGGAATGTAGAGCTGGTGATAGGAAATAGACGGATCTCTGGCCTCGAAACCTCTCTCGTCCCCAGGCCGCCCAGGTACTGAACTGTAGTTCCAAATTAGTACACACAATCCAAAACTAGAATTCAGAAACTTTGTTAATCCAATTGTAGTAAGACAAAGGTACATTTCTTCAAGCTTAACTCTTAGCATACTCCATTACTTTGCCACTTCTCCAGCTTTGCTTTAATTGGAAGTCCGAGTTCAACATACCAGTTGACAGACCAGTTGACAGACCAGTTGATCTGGCTGGGTCAATGAGGGCACTTTTACGTGAACATGATCTCCTGGATGTCAACGGCTTGATATCTGCAAGTCCTTGGGAACGATCGACACAACACCACATGCATATTTGGCTCAACAAGCTAGCCGTGTCCCGCACTTGTTATTTGGCCATGTTTCATTTTTGTCAGCGCCTGGCCCCCGGCCCTTCAAACCTTTAAATCCTCTTCAATCCTAATAAAATGAATGTATTCCAAGCTACGCTGAATGTTTTCCTTTGAACCTCTCTTTCACTCTCCCTTTCGTGCCTTTTTGGATTTTCCAGGCAGCACGACTAATCTACCAGATAACCCGACCCTATCGCTGGGAATTCCACCGTCTTAGCGAACGGGACGGACCGGCTCGCTTCTCCAATCAAAACAAATCCTTTCCATGCCACCTTCAATCTTGTAGGTTCGTTGTGATGCCCCCCTTCATTGTTGCAATGGGCACTAACCCGAATGATGTCACTCGAAGTATTTCCTAATAATTTCTTAGGGAATTCTAAATCGATTGCTGCACATTCCGAAATGACTGTTGTTTTCATGTTGATGGTAAATTTCAACTAACTAGCTCCCATCAATCAGAAGCGGATTGTCAGCCTACGTAAGTAAGTTCGAGGCTCCTTCCATAACAGGTTAGTCACTTGGCCCCTTGTCTGTCACCCACCCGAGACCTCATCTGTCTCTCGCTCCATTTGAGTTCTCGTAGATTTACACAATATCTCGGCTTCGGAATTTGGTACCAATACACGCAGCTGGCTCTTGTAGAATTCAGAATGGCAGATCGTCCGATTTTAATCGTTGGAGCGGGCGTCGTAGGCCTGGTCCTTGCACAAGCTCTCAAGAAGGTAAGATTAGGTGACATGTTCTCAAAAATCACAATGGAAGCTGTTCAAAATCAAAAAGCTAAAATCTTCACCACAGGAAGGGATTCCGTTCCTCGTATTTGACAGAGATGAGCACATCGATGCACGAAGTCATGGGTGGGGCATCACAATTCACTGGGCTTTGCCAGCACTGGAGCAATGTCTTCCTACGGAGCTTTTCGACCGTCTGAAAACAATTCAGGTCGATCCTGAGCAAGGAAGAAATGATACTGGTCAATTCCTCTTCCTGAATCTTGCCAATGCGGAGCCTGTCTTCCAGATCCCACCGGCACCACGTCTTCGCATCCATCGGGAGAAGTTTAGGAAGTTGCTCCTCGATGGCATCGATGTTCAGTGGAGTAAGAGGTTTGAGGATTTCGATACTAAAGAAGATTTTGTGGAAGCGAAGTTCGAGAATGGATCGAAAGTGCAAGGAAGCCTACTTGTTGGCTGTGATGGAGCGACTTCGAAATTGCGGAGGGTAATCTGTCCCGAAACGGGTGCTTTGAAGCAGCTACCTGTCCGCTTCCTGGGCGTTACAGTAAAAATGCTTACAAAACACATGGCACCCCTCCGATCCATTGATCCTCTTCTTTTCCAAGGCTGCCATCCAGACACGGGGGCATATATGTGGTTTGCGACTTTAGATACACCTGAAGTCAACAAATCCGAAGGTGCTGATGAGTACTACACAGCTCAGCTCAACATCTCTTGGCCCGTTCGAAGCCCAGCCGACGAGGTCCCAGACACCAATGCCGAGAAATTAAAACGGATGAAGTATCTCGCTAATGACTTCGAGGAGAGATTGAAGGTAGCTGTCCATAATATCCCAGAGGATACGGAAGTCACTGAAGTCAAGCTTGCGGACTGGCCTTGTCTGGAATGGCCAAACTCGGACGGGAAGATCACCTTGCTCGGAGATGCTGCACATGCCATGACAATGTGTAAGTGCCCCCAGCTCGTTTACATTGAAGTGCAACTCATGACAGGAATAGATCGAGGAGAAGCCGCCAATCATGGAATTACAGACGTGCAGCAGCTATGTGAGAATTTGGTTGGAGTTGGAAGTGGAGATCTTTCTCAGAAAAAAGCCCTTGACAACTGTGAGGCGGAAATGAGGGAGAGAACTTCGTGGGCAGTTGCGATGAGTAGACAGGCATGTCTTGATGCTCATGACTTCAAGAGCTTGAACAAGGATAGTGCTATTCTTGCTAGGAGAGTTGCGAAGTCTTGATTGGACTTGGCAGGGAATTCTCAAAGGAAGCTCACAAAGGGGTCCTTCAGACTCCATTGAGCCTTTCTCCCATTTGCAAAATGTACAGAAGTTCATGGGGACCTGCTGGTGGTAGCAGTCTCCTCCTTCCCAAGTGATGCTCATGGAAGAGAGAAAGATTCACACAAGAAGATATTTTGCCCCGCCGCGAATCCGCCATCTCACAATTCCCTGTTGTCTTTCCGTAATGAGGAAGCAGAGTGCAAAGGTCAGTTTGGCCGAGGGCCGTCCATTAGTTGGGCATTATAAGGTGACATCTTCTCATTTTCTCATCGAGTATCCTTGAATCTATGCCTGATCTCAAACACATCTACTTTTGTTTCCCCATGATATCCGTAGTATGAAGAACAGCTCAGCTGATCATACTCGTCCCAGCCCCTCTCAGCCCAAGCCAAATGTAGTGGAGACTCTGTCAATTAACCCCCTTCAATGCCCAGCTGCCTGCGATATTCTGGTCTACCTAGCCAGACATATCTACAATTTCCACAGTTTTGCCCTTAGAAACAATCCAGTCTCTTGACGAGCCCATAACCACCAACTTTGCAGAAACATTGAACCCCAGATTTTGGGCAGCCTCGAATGAATTACGGAGTGCCACCTCTCCAAGTCCAACCTGTCCACTGAAATTCTTCAACTCCACCAGATCCTCCCTTGGATAATCCCTGTCTGCGATGACGAAGATGAGTTCCTTCATCTCAGGACACATCTTGCTGAATTGTTCCCAGACGCGATTATAAATGACCTTTGGAGCACACAAACCCTGATTGCCACTTCTTTGTCTTAATCCAATAGCAACTCTCTGGGCAGGCTTCATCCATTGGATCAAGTCAAACCTGTGTCGTACCTTGTTATCCATAATGCCTGCCCACGTAATATAGTCCTCGAAGCCTGTGTGGAAGAAGTGAACATAGTCCATGCTGTAGTTAATGAAGATGGGACCGAAACGGGGGCGGAGGTCAGAAGCGCGTTTCTTGAGAACTTTGTATTGTCTTTCGTATTCTTGCTTGAATTCTTTGCAGGCCAAGGATATGGCTTGACGTCCGATAACCAGTCGGCTTCTTGAGATGTAGACGGATTGTGGTGACAGGGCGAGATTGAACACTTTGAATCGGAGCTCCAAAGGTAGTTTTGGGAAGAGGGTGAACTCTGTCAGAGGTTCAGAGAGGGCTGAAATGGCGGTGGAGATTGATCTTGACTGTGGGGCTGCTTTGTTGTTTGGAATTGATTCGAGGGCCAGGATTTTATTTGATGTGGTGCCAGTTGTGCTCGTAGTTGGAAGACAAATGGTCTGTCTCTTTGGTAGATGTTCATCAGCTGTTGAATCATCCGAAGTCATAATTAAAAAGCTTTGCGAAGCATGTTCGAATGTTTCGGCGGGGTCTTGCGGAAGTGAAGTGCACACTGAGGTATCCAGGAGCTTGCTGTCTTTTGCTTTTTTGGCGATTTTGGGTTCTCTGTATGTTACCATCAGCGATGACGCTAACAATGGCCACAGGAGAGATAGTCCTACCCCATGGTGCAAACAGCAGAATGACTTCAATGAACATTGAGCGTTGAAGTTGTGCAAGATGGCGAGGTTGCTAGATCAAATTCCTTTTTCTATCAGTACATAGACCTGTTAAGAGTTCGAGTTTGGAATTGGTTACCTAAACGTCCTACAAAGAATCCATTTTCTTCTCAGCCTTCTCTCAATTGACAAAGACTGTGTATTGGTAGGTGTCCGCGGTCACGGTAATTGCAAAATGCTTTGGAAAGCTGCTGCTACAAGCCAGCTGAAGATCAAAGTTGTTGAGAAGTTGAACACCGCAAAGCATCTCCTCGAAGGGCGGCATGAATTGAGGCCTAACTTTGTGCAGTGAGAATGTCGTGGCTGGTCACGTGTGGCGCTAGCCCCTCAAGTCTGGATGGTCCTCGTGTTCATGACCGTTCGAAACTGAAGTCATAACTTGGACACTATCAATCGCACATCAAGCTCATTAAGAGGTTGTTTGATCCGATTTCCATAACTCTGCAGTCATTGTTGATCCCTTCAATAACTTTTGACTCGAGGGTAAATAAATCTTTATTTACTTCCATTTCAGGCTTAAGCGAGATGGCGCTTTGGTCACTTCAACACTTTTTTGAGATGGCTTATATCTTAACAAATGGATGATAGAGGGTTTCACTCATGATTTGGAAGTGGATTATCCTCTTACCGTATCTCGTGGAGGAAAGCAATCTGCCTGCTCGTGGGTACAAACGAACAAGGGTCAGTCACAGGCTATGCATCATAGGAGGCAGTCCCACTTGGGGTCATGGGAAGAAACACAATTCAAATTGGGTGTATTGAATTTCGATGTGAAGAATGTCACCGGATATTGAATGTAGTGGTATGGATGTTTGTTGAATGTGGATTGTGATGACCTTGGGGAAAGGATTAGGAGCCAAGAGGTGAGGTGAAGTGCCAAGACTAGTTCCTGTCTGTTTCTGCGAATAGAAGGAACAGCAGTTTGTGTGCAATTAAGCTAATTCCTTTATTCTATTGCTGCATTTGTTCTATATCTATATTACAACACTTTCGTGTCTTAGGGCTGCCTGTCGGCCATTTCAAGTAGACTCACTTTGAATCGACATTTCCTAGCCCAGTTGTCCTCCATGCTAGGTTTTCTGGCTGTGTATCGAAATCTTGTTGTGGCTTTCAGCCGATCCATCTTCAAGAACTATGTGGTGAATTGGGGTTTGACTTCTCAGTAGGTCATCCGCGAAGCTGATGAGCAGAGTTCTGCGTAATGAACTTCCAAAGTTGTCGATGTCAGTGGGCCGATGCCGCTCGAGAGCAAATGTAAACAGCAATCTCGGCTCGAAACACTTAATCACACAACGTGAATATCTAGGTAGCCTTGTCAGGGGCACCAACATGAAGCCGACGAGACTCCGGGAGCAACCTCTTATCCTAAAGCGGTTAGCATTGTCACCTCGAAGTCTCTAGAAGAAGCATTTGAGGTTATTTTGCCGCGCTAGTCCTTGTAAATTGAATATCAAGCCAAATTACTTACCGCTTTAGGGAGAAGTTGAAGAGCCTCTTCCACCTTCTTCCACGCTAGTGCGATAGCCATCAACCTCTTTCCCATCTATTTTGTATATATACTGCCCCTACGTCCCTCCGGACATCCACTTCCTTCTTCCAAACCACCTCTTCGACTTCGAGTCCGCACAACACAACACACTTTCCAACACTTCCTCTCTACAAACTTCCTTCTAACATCTCAAAAATCCTTCGTTTCACACTACAATCATGCAGCTTCTCACATTGATGTTGAGCTTCTTGCTCCTTGCGCTCACCACCCCCATGGTACGTTACCCTCACTCTTCACATCATCCCCACTCACACAGCTATCCGTGTTGAATACTTGCTAACATGTTCAACCACAGGTGTCCGCTGGTACTTTCGTCGCTGACCACCTCCCCGCTGGTTACAAGTTGGGCAAGATGGGCTTCAACGGCAATATTGCTGGACATGAGATCTCCTACAATGGTACTATTGAGGCATGAAACTCCCTTCATTCCCCCTTTTCAACTTCCCTCCATATTCGAGACTAACAAAACTTCTTTACAGGAGATCCTTGCCTTCGCCGAGACCCGCTACCCTGGCATCACCAAGTCCCTCGCTGCCCGTGATGATGTCCCACTTGATACTACTGCTCTCGACTCCCCAAACCTTGTTACTCGTAATACTGAGGGTTGGTATTACGGAGGTCCTCAGGATGGCAAGGTAAGCCACAATCCGTTCTCAGTTTTCTTGGAATCCTCCAGTATGCAAGTCTTGTCGCTAAACTTCTCTCATGTAGGGCCATAGATACTGTGGCAACGACTGTCCTCTCTGCCCAGAATGTGAGTTGCATTTTAGCTTACTTTTTATATTCGGCAATTCAAACAAAAATATAAATAGCGGGGAGGCTAATCCATGACTTGTTATAGGGAGCTATGCTTTCAATTACAGAATCCAAGAGGGTATCAGCTACTTGAACAAGGTCAAGGGAACCTGCAACACTGATGGCCACCATGTATGTATAGATATTCCATCTCCTTCCAGAGACATGGTCTCGAGATCACATGTTGGTAGAACTCGCACTGACTCTTCACAAAGTGCGTCCGCATCAGCTGTTCCTGGCACTCCGCTATCCATTTGTGGTAAGTCCTCACCCAAATTTCAAACTCCCCAAAAGAAAGTTTATGGAATAATGCTAACTTTTGTGTTCTCCATTAGTAACGATGTATGTTACCACACTGCAAACTATTCCTTGCCAAGGAAGTTGCACTTACTGACTTCAAATAGATGAATGAGCATGTTGAGCTCCCTTGCAACTGGGTAAGTCATCACTATATTAGCGCTATGATTCCGAGTGAACTCAGATCTAACTCTTTAACAGGTCTCAACCTTCGCCAACGATATCGTCACTGATCCCCGCTGCCAGGACCCCGAGAACGCACGCTGGGACCATGACATGTCTAATGGCCAGTAAGTTCAATCATTCACCCCGAAGACTTCAATGAGGCCATCTATTCTACGAATATCTGCTAATGAATCAAACAGGCAATGGGCTGGTAATAGGGCTTACAATGTCTTCGTCGCTTGGGCCAACTGTTAAACGTCGACTCGATTTCCCCGCAAGTCAATGGCTTTGGTTGATATGGTCTCAGGGTTGGGCCATGGGCATATCATAGCGTTGGCGGGATAGTTTGGCGGGATTTGGCTCATTTGTCATTGGTGGGATTCACAGTCTCGCGGATACACATTTGGGCATTTCATGGTTGCGTTTGCGTTTCTGCGTTTGTGTTGCGGCTAAGGCTGCTTAGCTATTCTTTCATATAAAGGCTGCCCGCATGGGGTCAGTCTCAATGGAAAGAATGCTTCTATGGCCTAATGTTTCGCACCCTAAGTGGCTCGTACAGCAAATTCTGGTACGTTAACATTACGTCTCACGAGCTTGAGGGACATGAACTGTGATTTTGGAGTAGTCCTACTCTATCTATAAACTAGGCTCAAATTTCCTTCAATGTAATTGCCGGGGGGTTCAAGTCACGGCAATCTCCACGCCAGACTGGATTACATTTAGGGGAAACGACCGATATGGCGAAGGGTTGATGTGGACTTCTTCGAAATCAGAAGAACTCTAAATAGGAGGAATAATGCATGAATAAACAGGGTGGAGCAGCTGTCGAGATATGTTGCCCATCGCAGACGATTTCACCAAGCACTGTTCTGTTAGATTCATATCACAATCACAGATTTCCTTTTCAGCACAAAGGAGCATATATTGGATGGGCAATTCGTTTTATGATTCATGCTTCTATGTTACTTGAGCCTCTGCTCATCCTTGAACAAACGCCCCAACAGAAAAAGGCCTATCGACACCCACCCAACAGCATATCAGAAGCATCTTCTACACGAAGAAAGAATGATCTCAAATACCTGCCAGCAATCACAAATGCTGCAGAACATGGGATACTCAGAAGATCCCTAGCTCAAGAGAAGTCCAAGACAAAGTTTTACAATCCAGCTGAAAAAACAAACGACGATCCCATATCCGCATCTCACATTGGTGTGGAGAGAACCAAATCAAGGAAATTCAACATGAGGCTGACGAGATCTCCCTTAGTTCTGTGAGACTCAAGATCATCACGAACAATCTTGATAAGACGTTGTTGCTCGGTATCCTGCAGATCGCCAGTGTCGCTCTCAACCAACTCCTCCAAGGCAGTGCCTTTCTCCAAGCGTTCATTCAAGACGACATTGAGTTCCTCCAGATCTGGACATATGGCCTTAATCTTAACCCAGATAGTCTGACCTTCAGCAACTAGTCGGGTGACACCGTGAGCACGGCGAGCCCACCATGGCATGGTGATTTGGGGAGTGAACCTATTCGACTTCGCGGCTATGTCTAGGTTGGTGGTGAAGACTTTCAGGTGGCGGATCCATGGCTGGACATTCCAGAATAGATCTGCCTTGATGACAACCGAGGTGGTGAGGTGGTCTGGGATGTCGATTGGCTGGCAGGGGAAGTTGTACTGCTTGACCATGTTTGGCAGACCTCCTTGCTTGCGGTAGACATTGTCCATCTTGAAATTGACGAAGAGAGCGTATTGGCCGTGGCACTTGAGGGGCACGAAGCAGACTAGGTAGTGACCGCGAGTGGCTTTGCGGGATTCCTTGTTGAAAAACAGGACGCCCGGGGCTTTTCCTCCTCCTGGGTGGAAGTGGACGAGACGGGGGATGACGGATTTGTTCCAGATGTCATCTCTCAGCTCTTTGGGTAGCTTGGGGAAGAGGGTGAACATCTTTTCGTTCTTTTCCTTGTCCTTCATTGCTGGCGCCGAGGGCGGAGGGGGAAGTTGATGCTATGTGTGGATATGAGGTAGGCTTTGGACTGATTTCGAGGAATAGCCTTTAGCGATGATGGAAGAGTTCGTCGGTAATGGGCTTGGGGACGTGGTGAGGTTTCGAGGAACGACACTCAGCAGGTGCTAAGTTAAGGGGGCGTATTTCCTATCTCGAGTCCACTGTGAGAAGTTAGCCAAGTGGAAAACGTGTCGGACGTGTCAGAAGCCCTGGATTTGCTCACCTCGATGCGCGTTGAAGAGTAGGGAAAAGGCTCAAGGGCAGTCTCACAATGGTGTGTGGCGTGTGACAGTTCTCAAATTTACTGGTCTTTCGACGGATACTCAGATTTGATGTCTAAGTATTGACCTTGTCAACGTGAACGGTTGTGGTTAGAGTCTAGATCTGCGACAGAAAGTCAGTTCAGCACCTGTTGGTCATTATCTCCATGAGTATTGTTGCACATACCTCTTGTTATCGACTATCCGCAACCCTCATCTCGATTTTGAGAGTACAGACAACATTGCTTTGTGTTATTGTTGAGGTCACCTTTAGATCTGGAACCTGTTTACAAACAACAATGTGGGTCCTTCGCTTAGACCTAATTTTAAACCATCATATTTACTTCTTCTCCTCTCAACTTTGTAAGATCACAGTGGCTGAACATCCTCTTTTGTGCACTATCAGATATTTTGACCCTTTCTAGTTCCTGAAATGGCCACCTGTAAGAAATCAAAGGGGTCCTTCTTTCATATCGACCTTTGGTTCATGCTGCAAACAATGTTGTCCCCTCCAGAAGTTCCAATTTACAGCCAGTTATAATGCTCTAATTATATCGCAGAATAAGAAATGTGCAACCAGAGGATATCTTCAGGCAAGTCAATACTGCAAACCCATCTGAGTCTTTAACCCTCGTCTGTTATTTCTCACTTCACACAATCAACCAACTTGAAGTATGGAGATAGAATACAAACTCTACGTCGAGCGATTTAGATTTAAACTTCTCCCATATACAAGTAAAGCAAACGAGCTTTAAGCTTAGTGTAAAAGTTTAAGTCTTATTAAATCCATTAGAGGAGGCCTCTTATAACCGCGCTTACTGAATGCCCCTTCGTTCGTGGAGACACTAGCTTAAAGGCAGTCTTAATTCATCAAAACCCGCTGCGATTACCTACCCACCCCCATTTCATTTCAAGAGCTATCACAGGAGATGTTAAGCAACGAGATCTTCAGGGAAGTTTTTGTCGCACTATCTGTGCTGATGTCTTTTCACTGCTTCGGAAGCATCTCCGGCTCTTCTCGCTACAGGGCTGCAGGGGCATGACTAATATTCCAACTCCAACATGTTGGAACTTATTGGAGCTTGTCCGCTCCTTCCACCTCAACAGCTTCACCGACGACTCTTTTGAAAGGCTGGAATCCCCATCATCGAACGCATTCAACAAGATGTCATCCTCAGTGACCATTGGTATTGACAAGTTACCAGAGGAGATCCAATACCAGATAATCCGAAACATCCCCGTCGTAGACCTTCCCAAAGTTCAGCTGGCAACTCGTACTTTCTACAGACTGGCACGACCGTATCTCTACCAATGTATTCATTATATTGATGGAAGTCAGCCATCAGGTGACAGAGACGTTGCGTCTGTTCGATATCATGACCGCGCCTTTAATCATCAGTACAGCGCCCGCATCGTTCGACTGTCCGACTTTGGGAGGGCAATCACAGAGAGCCCGGCCCTTGTATCGTTCATCAAACAAGCAAGTTTTCTTCGGAAGGAAATCTAGAAGACAACCAACTGGCTGCTCTGAAGAAATGTGTCAAGATTGTCAGGCCCAGCAACTTGCACCTGGCGCTGCCATACAAATATTAAACGCCAGCGCGAATGAATTCAATCACTTCATTGAACCTCACATACCCTTCGGAGGGCTCTTTGGCCAGTCGTCTTCAACACGGTCTTCGGGATCGAGTGTACTCAATCTTCATGATTGATAGCCTTCACGACCTCACACTACGGTGCGCCAGGTCCTGGCAAGCCACAATTCACGGGGCAGAACAAGTAATGTGGTGTCGCTGAGCCTGCCAGACACTGTTCCAATGAACGTGGATCTAGCTGAGATCTTGACATGTAAGTGTTGAGTACGTCCAAACTCCAAACTCCTTTGGCATTCCCAGACCTGAAGCTAATTCCCTGCTTGGTACTTCAGGGCCCAAGGCATTGAAAGTCTACGACCATGACAGCATGGATGGATGGAACCATTTCTTCCAAGCCATTGGGCATGAACCGCTCGCGTCTGGAGACAGATTTCTCCAGGGTAAGTCGGTGCTCGTCCTCCACAATGATATGTTCCTCCATTTAGGAGCAAGTCTAGCGCACACTCTCTTGTTTAGTTCACATTCGATCTATCCATTTCCTAAAACCACCACCATTAAGGTATTTCCAGCCGAAAAGAGTCACTCGAAGAACTATACTACAATCACGGAGAGGACTGTCGTGGGGAAGACTCATACTTCTTCAATCCGATGATGATGGGGCAATTCTCCAGATTGAAATGCTTGTCCATCCCCCGAAATTGTTTTGTGGATAGGCTTGGGGCTCCTCATCCATTATACACTTTCCTACCTCCCAAGATCGAAGCAATCACTCTCGATCAAGATGGGAGCATCGGCCATGACGATTATGAAGCGAGGTTGAGGGTGTGGCTTCAAGATATCTTGGATCACAAGCAAGAACGCTCCTCAAGACCATTGTGCTTTCACAGTACGAAGATTATTCTGAAGCCGAGAAATATGATCTGCAGGAGGTTGCTCTATTAGAAAGACCGTATGTTTCCATTCATTCCTTGAATTTGATTGACACCACCCAGCGCATTTCGATGCCAGTTTCTCCAAATGCTCATTTCCATCATCAGATTTCAGGCTAATTTATTTGTCGCAAGTCTATGGGCACAGCTTTCGAGGAAGCTGAGGTTCACTTTGAGTTCTTTATCGAAGGATAACATGATCTTTCGGGAACGATTGTGCTTCACCATCTGTGCACATATGTACAGCGGCTATAGGCATATAGTATCTGCTGGAGGTTGCGCACGGGTTTTAAATGAATCATTCTGAGCATGACCCACAACTTTGTTGGCCTCGGATTCTTTCTGGACAACAGGATGTGCTTCAAGGTCGCTTTGCTTCCAAGTTCCAACTGCAGCGAAATATGAGTCCAACGTCAGAAACCAACTCCAAGGTGTGTGTTATATCTTTTTCGGCAGGTGGAACAGGTACTGTTGGCGGCTTCTTTCGCTGCTGCTCAATACTGAAACATCATATATATACTCCCTTGATATACGTTCTTGCTAGCACTTGCAATATCTTTACTTTCCATTGACGGTCTAGCTACAGCCGCTGTAAGTTTGTTTCCCCCGCACATACCCAGGGAACCTTTCTAAGGTTCCTTTTTCTTCATGTGGTGGTGCCGCTTGCTTATTGATCGCTCGCACTCATCCAATCATCGATGAATGCTCACTGCCTCATACCTTCCCGTACAACTCGAAGACTGACGGAGTAAGGTAAGGAACAAGAAAAATGGTATTAAGCAAAAGGGAACTTGTAAAGACCTCTTGCTAATCTCAAGACTCTGCAAGAGAAGCAAAACACGAGGGAGGGAAAATTAGGGATTTAGGTCCCTGAAATTGTATACCTACCAGTAGTCAATCTGAGGACGGACTATAGTTTTGCCTAAACACGAGTACCGGGAGGTTCTTGTTGGAGTTTTCTTTTAGAAAGGGAGTTTCTTTGACTTGGGCTCTCAATCTCCATTTACTAATCATTTTGATTCAGACAGATAGCGGCGGTATGTTTACATACCTGTCACGTGTCTCGCCTGTAGCAACCCTGGAAAAGGGGGTGGCAAAACTCATCCTCATCACAAGCAGTCACTAAACTCAACTCAACTCCAACAAAAAAAAAGGGACTTTCCAATGCCACCAAGCCCCAAAACTCGTCCTCAAAACATTTTCAAACACAGTTATTAACATTGCCTCCCTAGCCATCAGTCGAGTCATCACAGTCACCCAAATACCCGAGCCGAGCCCGAACCAAAACCCGGAATATTGACATGACAGCTACGGAATCCATGGAACCCGACCAGTTCAAAAACCCCCTTTCCTAGGTCAGGTCAGTCCGCAAACGGTAATGGAACCCCGTCGGCTTCGCCTCGCTTAGTTGGACTTTGGATTTGGATTTGACGAGATGTCAATACTGACAGCCGCATACACGGTGATGCGCTCACTGACTGCGGTTTGGCTTGGGATACGAATCTAACCTTTCACGGCTATTGCTGGGTGGGTGGGTAAGTAGGCAGTTAGTTAAGTACGGAGAATACTCCGAAGGTAAGGGGAATGGACGGATGGTGAGGAGTCGGAGCTGCCCGGAACGCATTCCTTGGTGTCGTTGAGTTTAGTTAGTTACCTTCACTACTTTGTTTGGATGAGGCTTTCAAAGGGTTGCGGCCTTGGGGCGACAGGTACTGATTGACATTTTATCTACTGGAACTCCAGATTATTTACAATGTTAGCTATTATTCCAGTTACATCAAAGTCATCAAGTCCATTCAAAAGAAAAGCAAACAAAACAAAACAAATGACCAGAATCAATC
>JAFJYG010000711.1:0-28431 GCA_017366145.1 Cadophora sp. M221
CTTTTACCAAACTCATCATTCAGGCACTTCGCAAACAGCCTCCAAGCACTCCCTCGTAATCCGAACACCCTCCTCAACAACCACCCTCGGCAGCGCTAAACTCTGTCCCCCCTCCCCCTTCCCAACAAACACACTCCCTTCCTCGCCCTTCTTCTTCGTGAACTTCCCATTGCTACTCGTACTCGTACTTGGCGTCACCCCATTCGCTTTCCCCTTGCCTAATAACCCTGAACCCGTGCCCGTTTGAGTTTGCGAACTCGCCGCCGTACTTGAGTTTGATGTTGAGTTGGGTGTGGATGCGGATTGGGATTGGGATTGGGATTGGAGTTTCTGGTGTAAAGCAGAAGCTTCGGTGTCGTCTTTTATATCTTGAAGGACCCGCGACATTAGGTCGGGAAAGGTCGTGCATGTCCCTGAGCGCAGAAGGGTGAGGGCGTGGTTCTGGAGGAGCGTGGGCCAGTTCTGCGGGTGGGAATGGAGGGCGTGGAGGAGGGTGTCGTGGATTCTGTTTTGGGGGAGGGGAGGGGTTAGTTCTTTGTTCTTTTCTTTCTAAGTGGAGGGAAAGTAAATGTTATGAGAGTTGAGCTGGGCCTTGCAAATAAGAGATGAGGAGGAGGAGGAGATTCGGTGTGGGGGAATTGCAAATGGAGGGGGCGTATGTACTTTGTGATATGCCCATCTCGTAAGAGCACGGAGTTGATCTGGGATCGTAGGTCGGCATCTTGGGTTGTGGGTGTGTATGTTGAAGCAGCCTTGGGCACGCGGACTGGTGTCGTGGGCTCGGATGCCATTGTGGTATATTTTCGAGTAAATTGTACTCAATTGGTGGTTAAGAGTATGCGTATTGCAATTGAGCGTTAGAGAGCTCGGTGAAGCTGTTTGGGGGTTGAAGCTTCCTTAGGTTTTGTAATTTGTATTCAGGAGTTGGTTGGAGCTGCGGTGTTGAGAGTGCTGATAGATAGACGCTTAGAGGTTAGATTCGCTTGTGGAGGGAGAAGATAGTGATTATTGGTATTGTGAGGGGTGCTGCTGTCATCGCGTTCGAATTGTCAAGCTGGTGGTGTGTATTTTGTTGGTTCCCTTGTCTGAGGCCGCCCGCGAGGCTGAGGTGGGGCGTGTTATGTAAGGTTGAGGCTACCAATCAGATAGAGCCTGATTCTAAGGATGGGTTTTCTGGAATCTGATAGTTTTAATACAGGGATTTATGAATGTCGGTAATTGGATTTGGAAATCGGATATTTCGACGGACTACGGAGGTTTATTTTTTGGCCCTTTGTTTGGTGGAGCTTGGGATGTGTGATGAAGTAGTTCTCAGGTTCGGTGGTGGTTTGAGCATATAGCTCATCACATGCTGCCATGAAGTTGATGGAGGAGCGAAAGTTTATTTCTTTTTGAGTTCTATATTTATTCTTTAAGTTATTCATACTTCGTGATACTGCCGGTCTTGTTCTTCAAATACAGACTGGGTAGCACTTCCATTGTACCATACCTATAGGCAGGTAGTGTCAACAAAACCGTTCTGGTCCTCGCTAAACTTGCCTTTGGTCGCCACGAAGTGTTTAGTGCCAACTATTACGTACAAAATAATCAGGCCGTAAAATTGTTACGCTATTAATGGTGTTATATTTAACAACCGTAGCTCTTCAAATTTTCCACTTCCTACGATGACCACAGTGGTGTTTTCGTTGAAGGTTGTCGTGGTCAGCGCGCGCGCCCGCCAAGAAAAAGGCTGATTTAAACCACTGGCAAATCCTCAGTTCCGGGTATTCGTTTACTCCTCTTTCTCATCTTTCTTAAATCACTCATCCCCCAACAGCTCTCTTGAGGTCGGCCTGTCCCTCAAATCTAACATCATGATTTTCCCGATAAACTCTTTATCATTCTTGCCGACCTCCTTCTCTGTCGTTCTGTGGAAGGGTGTTGTTTGTGATTGGGGGATCTCCTCCATAAGGCACATAATAGCCGCGATGGTCTCTGGACTCGCAATCTCCTCGTATTTCGCTTGAAACGGACCGAAATATCGAAACTGGCGTTTACGGACCTCTAACCCGTACTCTTCATGGTCGGGAGAGACGTTGCGAGGACGAAAAAGGTTGAAGTTCCCGCCGTAGATAAGACCTATAAGCTGCAAAATGGGAGAAGGAGATTAGCACTCTTTTTTGTTTTCGAAGTTAGAGTTTAAAACGGACCACGGCGCTAATGACCAAATATCCGCTGCGGTATTCCAAGGTGTTTCCATAATGACTTCTGGACTGGTCCACATAGGCGCCCCGACTGGCGTACCTGCTTGGGCATACTTGGAATCTGCGAGATAAGTGCCGCCGAGATCACCAAGTTAGACATCGGAGAACCGGCTATCCATACCACCTTCTCTGTAATTTACGAGGACATTGTCGAGTTTGACATCTTCAAATTTTATGTTTAGTAAAGTTCTAGGCGAGAAACGAACGAAATCTATTACCTGTGTGTACATAGCATACTTCATGGAGCACTTTCAATGCTTCAAGTATGCGCCTGGAGACATACTTCAGCTCTTTCCGGTTGAGAGTCTTCTTGATCGATGCGTTCAGGAGATGATCCTCGAGATACTTCAAGACAATCGTTGGAGGATCCGACGGCTCCTCGATCTCATCGATCAATGGCCGTAAATAAGGATTCCGATCCTGGAAGCGCTTGAGGACATTTCGTTCGTTTTCCACGCGCGGATGCCCTTGAACGCCTTTAATGACCACGTTTTCCTCTGCTTGGTTTCTATGCGGAGTGAGTTGTGAGTTCTACGTATTATGCTGATGATCTTACTTTGCGAACCAGACAGTGTCTTGGATTTCTTTCGTGATGGCGTACTTTCCAAAGCTTCCTCGAAGCACTTGTCCTAGTCGGAATAATGAGGGCATGGGAAGGGGCCGAGTACATAGCAATTCGAAAGCGCTTAGGTAATATTGTTTTAGTGGGAAATTAATCCTAAGATTGGTCTATACAATTCAGGCTGCGCGCTGAATTGCATAAATTCTTGTGAAAGCCGTTGAGGTATCTCGCGTCATGGGAAGAGGAGAGATGCAGTCAAACTACTCGCTTGTTCGGACCCTGGCCCGACTTAGTCACCACTACATAGGTACAGTACATTCTCACTCAAACCCTCGGGCTGAAGAGCATTTCGCAAATATCCTCCGCCATCCCAAAATCAACCTATCTGGCTCAAAGCATTCAAGAAAGGTACCGATTCTAATGATTTGGGAGTTTAGACAATTGTTTCGTACTCAACTTTTTAATTTAAATGTCTTCGTCGTGATCAATTACTCGAGTGCTAGGGGAGGAAAAGTAGGCCTCAAGCTCAAATGATCGTTGCAAGTTGTCATCAAACTGCCTCTCTTGATGGTTTTTAATATGGCGTACTGACCTGCACGGTAGTGGTATCAAATAAAGCAGCTATAACCACGGTAACAGCGTTCATTATCGAATATCCCACAGAAATGGCCAGGAGATGTATAAAAGGCTCTCATTCTCGACCATCAATTCATTCGAACCCTTCTGCCGTCGAAAATAGTCGATGTTCCTTCGAAGTTCATCTTGACAAGACACAAATGGCGAGAGTTTCAAGCATACTAATAGAAAACAGCCCTAGACTTCTGGTATCAAACTTGTTACTTCAGGTACTACAGGGCTCCCTTATTTAACAGTCCGCTAATGAGCAGTCTCTGTCAAAGGGTCATCTAACGAAATACAAACCTCCCTTCCCTTAGTAATGGAAAGACAAATTTTCTGTCCCTTGCATAAAGAAAGCGATTAGAGAAACTCTGGTCTCGTAAACCGGAGATTTATAGAGTCCTTGTGAATCGGCATGTGGATTCGGATTAGTTTCGAAGACCGTGCAGGCTCCTTCAAAACGACCACAGCGGATGTCACGGATAACGGGGAAAGGGAGAACGGTCTGAGTACCGCGGTTGGACTGGAGGTTTCTTTCCTGGATGAATTTGGTCGATGCAATCTTGATAACCTTTTGACGAAACTACGCCGATGAACTGATCTCAAAAGCCAATCTGGTACGAGCTGCGTGGGGAACACTAGTCAGGAGGCCTTTGAATAGAATTTCCCACTGAGTAATCCGCTTGGCTATTTAAGGAACACATGGTGGTGCTATTCGGCCTTGCCGATGCCAAGTGGAGTGAACTTCGTGCTCCTCCAGCGCATCGATGAAGATAGATATTCTAGTCAAGGTGCCAAGTACTGTCAAGTCAGCAGCTAGGAAACAAAGTTCGACGTTCATCGCCAATCCGATCCTAAAGTTCTGGCAGAATGACGGAAGAGGTGGAAATCGCATGGCAGTGCAAACAAGGCATATGAAACAATGCGACTTCGTCGACGGAGGCGGACAAGCATGGCGCAAGCCGATGATGAAGATATTCGCATGGCTAACCACCATGAGACCTGACCAGACAGCCAGCTATTAGGCAGAGTACGGAGTATATGTATGGAAATGGTGAAGGCCATGGTCTCGCTGCATAATCTTGAGTTCTAGGTTTGACGTGCATGATAGGTAGGTAGGGAATGGGAATAGGAATCCGGGGAAACAGCTTGACAGGTTGTTGCGATCGGTTCAACTGGTGGTTGGTGTTTTCAAAGTCGATTCACGTGTTCGGCTGTTCTCAGCTTTTGGCGGCTTGGCAGGGGCTTTCCAGGGCACCATTGGATGGGAGCGGCCGAGGATAAATTGTGGAGACACGGCCTCACAGACCTCCGCCCACCCTCTTCCAACCGAAGACTCCATTTCCAAACTCTCCCAAACATCTGAAACCGCACACAAGTTTCACAGCATCCAAAGATGGCGAAGAACCATCACAAACCCACAGTATTGGCCTTTGATTGGGTATGCCGAGAAAGTTCTCCCCGACTGTGTCCAATCATCTGCTTCCGTTTGCTTGCGCGAGGGGCAAGCAGCGGCATGATGGAATGGTTCATGTCTTCAGAGACATCTCTTGGTCCACGATCGTTGCTGGTGAGGTGGGTGCTTCTCTTCTTTGAGAAAGCTTCGTTCCCCTGGTTCTGCTTATGCGAGTTACTTATGGGACGGGGGGTACTGATTCAAGTCTGGATCATCTTTCTCTGTCTGCTCTATCGATCGTGCCTGCCTGCCTTTCGTTTCCTCTCTTCTTTCGTTCCTCTCCTCACAGATCAAAATCACAACACCTACCTAAACCCCCTCTACATTCTGCATAGCTCATCTCAAACCCACCCCGGCGCGAATACTCTCAAGTCCTAGAACTCCACCCAGCCATTCTGCAGCGCGCATCGACAAGTATCGCATATCGTGCCTCGTCCCAAGCTCTGCGCATTGGGTTTGTTCAAGCTACTACCGTACTGCGTCATCCTAGAAACCAGCAGGAAACCAGCAATCGTAACCCCTTCGGGAGCCACGGGGTTCCAAAGAGTACTTGAGTACCTGCGTTCAGCGCTCGGTCTGCCACATCCGACAACTCCTGTCGCAAACACCCAGGAGATCCGTGGGAGGTGGGCTGTCAAAACGATTCATCTCAAACGTGCAGAGTTTGGCTCGTCTAAGCATATTCCCTCGAGTTCGCCAGTGTCGCGGGGAACACGTCGAAGCTCTTCCCTGGTCAATACTTCACCTGCTATCGCAATTGTTACACACTGCTATCTATCGTTGACAACCCCAATTGTGGGTGACGAGCCACATCTCAACTGTCTTCTTCGAGAATTGCTTGCGAACGTTGCGGAGAGCATCATCAACAATGCGGCGGAATCACTTTACCTTGTTCCTGGCGCTGCCCACCACGCTGGCGTTTTCCCTATCGAATTTTCAAGAAATCACATCAACCGCCATACCGTTATCATGCCTCTTGACATACGACACTCAGATGGGCGACTGCAAGAAGAAGGATTTCAGCAAAGGGTGCTCCGATGACTGCGTTCAGAATCTGCTGTCTATACAGGCAGATGTGCAGGAAGCTTGCTCAACTATTACTGTAAATCCCAGTACGCTGTTGGGAATTGTGAAGAGTGGAGGAATCGTGGTTGCGCTTTGCCCAATATTGGGTTCGACGACAAGCTCTACAAGTAGCACATCTGCAACGCCACAAGTTGTTGTCACGATCCCAACAACGGATCCTGGCGTGGAGGTACCCAAAACAACATCCACTATCACAGTACAACCGACAGCCAGCACAACTGCGCGAGCCTCTCAGACGATAATCTCACTGTCAATCGTTAGTTCAGTGGCATCGCCAACAAGCTCGTCAGCCTCTACAACCTCGACGATATCGACAATTGAGGTACCTCAGACGACTGCAACAACAGCCTCGAGCACCACAACTCCGGAGGCTGTACCAGTATCTACAACCACATCCAACAGAGCAGCTGCGGCTGCAAGCTCGAGTTCGGGGTCAAAAGCGACGCCTAAACCGGATCAGGGGTCAGGAGGAGGAAGTCCTTTCGATATATCGAGTGGTGGGAGCATATTTGGATATAATTCGGCCTTGGGCGTGAGTTTGATGTTGGCGTGGGCAGGATACTTCCTTGGACGGTAGCATACCGGAGTCCCGGGGTGGATTGTAAGATGATTTGGATTCGATGACTACGATAATGTCTATACAAGTTGGGCTATGGAAGAAACGGAAGGTTGGAAACCAGAGGCAACACTTTCATGTGTTTAGAACTATCCTTAGCCTTGATCTTAATCAGACAAGGTAGCATTGGCGTTGACGGCTTTGGACAGTACGCTGTCAGGTATATTTTCTTCTTGTTAGATACCACGATTATTTTACAATCAAACAGTTTGAATACACGAGCCCTATGGCATAAAACAAGTGTTCCTACGAAACAAAAGGCATCTAAATCTAGCTACATGCTGTGTTTGTTTTGATTTGCTTCATCCTGAATGTTTATTTTGCTTGCGCTTGATGTTTTTGGTAGCGAATCTTTAAGTGTGGCAATTTTGCTTGTTTTTGTCTTCTCCAGAGTTGCACTACGTCAGAGCTCTAAGTTTATAAGAAGTCCCGGTCTATAATAGTAGCGGCATCATATAGCGAGACTCGTAAAAGCGGTGTCGGAAAGATAAGCCCAAAATGGCATCTTAACGGCTGTGATGCTATGACGCAGAGAAGTTTGCCATGTACCCTTTCCAATGAATTACCGATGTCTACATTGGAGACTGCTCTCGGTGTTGAAGAGAACCCTATAGGCAATGATACAATCAGCTATCATTGTTGTCTAAAGGCACTTCAGACGTGTCCAACTTCAACAGGAACATGGGATCAGATTCATGCTGTCATATTTTGCGATAACGAAGTACAGAACAGAAAAAGCATCAAGCAACGACCATGATCCGTACTAGAGAACTGCCTTCAAGTCTAACGAGATCCCCCTCAAAGCCCATATATTCTCGGAGCAAGCTAATCGGATTATCTACTTGCCAATAAGCTCTCATTGGACCCCCCTCCCCGCCTCGCCTAAAGTAAACAAAGACGCCGCTAGTAAATGTTAGCTTCAAATGACTCTCCTTTGATTTGCAAGGGCCCCTAATTCACCACAGCGCATTTATTGAAACGGGTTTCGACATTTTTTTGTGCAGCCTTCTTAGTTACTAGCGTTGGTTTTCGAGCATAAATTACGCGCCTGTGATTTTTTTCATCGATTGGTCCTTGCGACAAGACCACACCCCAATCCTTCTGGCCTTCTCGACACTACCTCGACAACACGACCATCCAACGGCAACTCCTCCGTGCTCATATCTTCTCCACTAAGAGTTTATTGTAGCACTAGGCTTGCTAGTGACAGCAATTACTACAAGCAGCGCGCCGTTGCTAGTGAATGATACTCCATCCAGGCAATACCAAACATCATCGCAGACAGGTTTTTGTCAAGAGTTGAGCGCGCGGATAGGATAAGAGTGCGACTCCTTTGTTGCATGAAAAGTACGCTAGATTAAACCCATCCCTCGTTCCACGTCTCTATGTCTTCTGAGTTAGACTAATAGACTTTGAAGAAGGAACATCTTCCGGCCTTCAAAGCCGGTCCACCCACGTCTAGGTCTTTAGAGCAACTAAAGCGCGTCAAAGTCAGGACACTTCTGTTTCATTGCGATAAGTGGAAAGCCGTCTTGTCTACACCTTTACAAATCTGCACAATTCTATCGAGAAACAACAAGTGCACAAGCAGAATCGAAGTCCCTCTAAAAGTCTGATTTTCCCGCACAGCTTGACGCTGAAAGACTTTGTAGTAAATACCACAATCAACTAGTGAATTTCAAATCAGGGAACTCAATTACCTGTACTGGCTCGATTTCTGCAGCGCGCAATTTTCAACAGCCTCGATTCTGTCTTTGTTTTCTCTCCTTGAATTTCTCGAAAAACGACGACCTCACAGCAACATCGTCATTTTCTTGTGTTCTCTCCTCTTCCACTTCGACAACAGCAACCTAGTACTTGAGTTCATTCAACCATCCAATCTTTTTCCGGGCTTCCAAAAGGTAAGTCATGAAATCGTCATATTGCTTCTATTGCCTTTAGCTAATACCCTTCAGCAGAAATTCATCCATTACTCAAATCATAAAGCGAGCCGCTCTCCAACCCCAAGTCAAAATCCTGTCCAGCCCAACTCCGCTGTCCACAATGGCTCAACCTCCTTGGAGTGAAGACGAAAATGACGTCTTCCGTCATTACATTCTTCCCAAATCCCAATACTGTAAGGGCATCTTCAATCCAACCACTGGCATTGGCTGGAAAGACCTGGTTCCCTTGATGCAAGCCGAGATGGCCAGGCTCGGCTTTCCAGACCAACGAATCTACACCGAAGCTATTCTCTCTCAGCAATACTATAAGCTATTCGGTGCTCGCTCGCTTATCAGAGGCGAGGGAGACATTCCTGGGTCGATGGCTCCATTGCGATCTCAACCTAGCTCCCGGCCACCCCCTCTTACCAACCGGATTCGAACTCCTGGGCGTGTGCGAGTCAGATCTGGATATGTCAGTCGTTTTACGCAGACTGACCCGAAGGAGTTCACTGGACTCAGTGCCGATGAGGCTTTGGGTGTCCATGCTAATACCGAGGGCCAAACTAATCATGATCTCGGCGGAGGGGGTGGTCGATCAGGGAGAGATGATCGAAAGATCCGCCAACAGGGATACGAGATCGAGGACTTTTATAGGAATGACAGTGGCGATTATGGGGGCCGGAAGAGAAGACATCAGGAGCAGGAATATGTTGATACTAGATCCATGGGAGTGAATGAGTATAGGAAGTACAACTCTGCCCAATGCAAAGTAGAGGAATATCTTCACCATCCCAGCAGAACGTCCACATCAGCCCACCAAGGGAGCACCCCCTCCAACACTGCTACGTGGGGCGATGACGATTTCCCAGCTTTCGAAGACTCGAAACCCACTAGAGGATTCGCTGATAACAACGCATGGAGAGAGAAGCCAAATATCACGCGAGGTTTTGTGCTTGACGAACTTGAATCTCCAGATGATTCTGACTACGGTATTCCCAGGGATCCATTCCCTGCACCTCGGAAGGAAACAGAGGCAGAGGTCAAAGCTAGGCTAGACTCTTACGAGGACGAAATCAGAGTCGAGAACGAGGAGCGGAGAAAGCGACGGAAGACTAGCCTGGTCGAACCCAGATCATACAAAGCATTTGTTCTTGATGAACTTGATGACTTTAGCGACGGGGAGTTTGATTTTATCGACAAAGATCCATTGCGTCCTCGTGCTGAGATGGATGGAACTTTTGATGGCCATGGAGGCGCACCGATTGAGAAAGGCATGTTTGTAGATGGTGTCTACCAGCCTCTTCGACGACGGGGTTTCTCTACTCGACCAGGTCTTGACCAAGATCAAGCACCTCTTCTTGATGATGCAAAGTCTGCCACCCATATTCGACGTCAATTCACCTCCCCAGCTCATCCCGTCGAGAATACAACCCAGAGAGACAAATCCAACAAGTCCAAGGCCCCTCGAGGTTCAGAAAACGCACCCACGAAGAAGAACGAGCGGAAGAATACTGGCCTATCACCCCCCAAAGCCCCCGCGGTTAAGATATCAAAGAGGGTCCCTAGCAAGATGACGAATAAGCTACCGCAGGTCACTTCTAAGCATCCCATTGCATATACTAACCGCCCGGTACAATTCTTCGAGTCCGTCAAGTTGCCTCCTATCCCTAAGAAAACTGGCAGTGCTAAGCCCTTGGCTGGGAAGCCCACAGTGGTTGAGAGAGGCCATAATGGAAATGATGGGAATACTCGCGGTGGTCATCTTGGAGGAAACTATGCCGTTGGAGGTCCAAATTCGACGCACAATCAACCTGCTAAGAACTCCCCTGTTAAAGTTGAAGCTAGGGATCGACCAGCTGAGAAGAGAGTCAATGTAGAAGGGACGAGCCATAAAATCTCAGACGTTCCCGCTGCTGTAAAGCGGACTTTCAAGATCGACGAGGATAGGAATATCCCCGATTCTTTCCTAGCGAAGAACACTATCGCTTCAGCTAAGGCCACAGCTGGGGCAGTCTCAACTTCAACTCCGACTCCGCCTCCAGCTTGCAACTTGTCTTCCGTCAAGGAAAGCATTCACGAACATGCCATGACTGCGAAGTTCTCAACTCTGAAATCCATTGTTGCTGGTGCGAATACGGAGACGAGAGTCGAGGATGCGCCGTCTTGGGCTAAGGCTATTGCCGCTCAACGGGGGATTAAGGAGGCTTCTGCTTCTGCTTCTACTCGTGGTGGAGAGGGAAATGGAAATGGATCTCAGAAGAGCGTGTCGCCGAAGAAGTGATTGGTTGCGGGATTTGACGGGACATGGAAGTGAGGAAGGGAGCTGAGGAATGGAGAGTGGGGAAAGGGGAGATTATATAAAAGCATTGCAGCATGCACATTTCTAGTCGTTACTCTTTAGTTGGCAAATCAAGTCAAGTAATAAAAGTGTCAAAACCAAATTCTTGGCAATATCTGATTGTTCCGCATTATCTACAATGTGATACTTTTCCATTCTTCTGATAAGATGATACGCAATGACAACAAACGAATCCTCTAGAATTACTAGTGCAACCCAGCTAACTTTTTCTTTGTGTCGATTCCTGAGATAAGGCACCACAAATGAGACATATTATCACATGTCATTGAGATTCTCTTTGACACCAACTTCCCCATATCTGGACGCAAGCCAATCTTTGTCGTCTGAAAGACATAAGTCTGAGGGCAAATCTGCTTTACTTGCAACCGCAACATTCCAAATACTATTTCTTATCTACTTAACGAAATCTTGCTCAGAATTCGATCGAGAACTAATCACCACACCCCGAAACCCAAAACACCAGTAGCAAAAAATGGGCTCCATGTGCTCGATGCTCAAGCCCGGCGGGCCATGGGTATGCTGCCAATCTGCTAGCCACCCTCCTCACGCTGGTGTATGTCTCCCCACTCCCGATACTCCTGTGTCTTGGCATACATAGATAGTGACGAAGAAGAAAGAAGAAAGAGAAGCTAACACAAAGTGATAGAATAAGCACGGGTGGTATAAACAACTGGAGTCTGATACTCAGTGCAGGCACTGCCGGCATGTACGATGTGATGACTGTGGGAATGACCCGAGAAGACCAACGGCCTGAAGAGACCGTAGATCATAGATTCCTCGGACAGGCTTTGTTGCTCATCTAAAAATAGATTTCTTTCCTTTCTTTGGGAATCATTGTGTATTGGAGTAGAGTGAAATTGTGAATGTAACTTCCTTGTGATTTGTGAAGAATGCTGTGACTGAGTTCCACTTTGATCTCTATTTAAGAACATTTATAGTACTACTCCTCAGCTCCCTTTCTTTTCATCATCACGCGAAATCGAAGCAAAGACGAACAGCAGCAAGAATAAGATATCAAACCATCGATCCTCAAACCACATACCCATTCTTCAACTCTCGGAAGGATAGCTAGAATGTGGCCGTTCAAGGGAAAGGGGAAAAAGAAGGAGGGAAAAAAGCAAGAGGAAAACAAGAAGGAGGAAGGACCTTCATGAATATGCTGTCAAAGCTCTAAGGACAAACCCGGAGATACAGCTCATGAAAAAGTTAGTACCTGAAGATGAATATACCAGAACGTGCCTAACAATCTTGCAGAATCTCGTAGGAAATTTCAAAGCACGCCCAGGGATAGTCCAAAACTGTGCTTTCTGCACGCATCCAAGGTGCCGATCGTGCCGATCGTGCTGATAGTGGTTGTTTCTCCACCCTTTGAGGTCCTCAGGTTGTGATTGGGATGGAAAGTTCTGAAATTGTTTATTTGGTAATGATGGATTTTGCCACAGGCAAGTGTACACAACGGCGAGAACTTGTAGAATAAGTGTTCAGAGATAGAAAGTATCAAACGCGATGTTTTATGTACTTGGTGGCTTCACAAGCTCAAAGTGAGAGTGATGATTTTCTCAATGATTGGCTGTTTGTTCGATATTCTACTTCCCTTCCACACTCTCCCCGTGGTGCGTACGTATTCTTACCTTGCAGATAGGCCCATTTCACCCGCGAATCATTGTGTGTATTTGAATGAAGCTCATGGATTTTGAGAATGTGAATGGCTTGGCTCGTGATTGTGATTGCGGACGTGTGACCAATGACTGGTATTGACCAGTGTGTCAAAGCACCTTTGTCCTTGGAGTGCCTTAAAAGCTTTACAGCTCAGTCGGGAAAAGAAAACCTCCAGGAATACCAAATCAAACAAGTAACCAAGATCTACAAACAAATACTATGTGGCGCTCTAAGAAAAGGGTACAGAAGGAACAGCAGACATGGCCATGTTGTCAAGCAGAAAGACACAACGGAAAACATCAGTGGGTGAGTAGCTTGAACCCCCCCTCAATAGAGCTTCTCTGATGTACTAGCAGACAATGGATGGAGCAGCACTACTGCACAGCTCTGGGAACATATGCCTGTATTGCAAGCATGAAAAATGTGCCAAGTGCAAGAAGAAGCGGGCGACCTGAGGAAGCGTACAGTATTGTAACGCCAAAAAGACCTTCTGTGGCCTCTCTTGGTTTTTGGTGATAATGTAAGCAAGTGTAGAAGTTCCTGGTAGCATGTTTTGATAGAGTCCAAAACGGCAAGCAATGAATTTGATCACTTAGTGGTCTCAAACTCGAAACAGAAACTTCTCAATTGACCACTATTCTACAATCTACCAATCCACCCACTCCCCTCAAAATGTGCAGTTCCAACTCCCTATCTGTACTCTGGGCGAACGAAATCGGCAAAGGTCTTTGGCTCCTCGTACGCGTGTCCGTGGTCTCCGTGTCCGTGGGCATCGTGGGCGTGGGGGTCCTCTTCTGGGCCAACGTAGTCCATCTTCAGAACGTTACCACACTCTGGACATCTCTCGATTGGGCGCTCCTTGGACATCTGTATTCAAACCATCAGCTCCTACACCTCTTCAACACGTGTCATAAGCACATACCGTGAGCCAGATAACATTGTGAGAGTCAGCGGGGAAACCAGTACACCCGGCATATTGCTCATCACCGAAAGACTTGACGACAATTGGGTTATCGAGCGTGCCTGTAATTCTCCATCAGCAATTGATCTTAATAACCCTCTTATTCCCCCTTTCCAATTATGAACTGATTTCAAGCGTACCCAGGCGGGAAGCATCCAATGGCTTCATGTCGAAGATATCAATGCCCTGCATCTTTCCCAAGATTTCCAATCGATCCAAACCAGTAGCCTGCTCGAGATCGGTGGGAATGGTTCCTGGCACGGCTCCGGGACCGATGAGGTCGGCCTCGCTCTTGATGTCTGTGTATGCCCATCAGCGTCCCATCTCCTTTAGCAAGCTCCCCCGGAGCTCCGGATTCATATCATACCCTCGAATTTCTTCATCTTGTTCTCCTTGGATCCGCTGGCTGGTGTAGGTGCTGCTTCTCCTGTAACAGGCTGTTAGGACAATCCGACAGATTGGGGGTCGAAGGGGGGTCATACTGCGCACAACGGAGCTTGTGAAGCTGCGTTTGATCATTGGGCTGACTGCCGCTCTGCGGGCAGCAGCGAAGGCAGGGCGTGAGAGAAACATGGCGGCTTCAATTGGGTTGTAATTCGGATGAGAGAATATCTTACGATCGTGAGGTCGGTCCAAGTTGAAGAGCTAGCCGACTGGAAACTCCACTAATCACTCACGTGACCATGAGCTCATTTTGAGAATCTCCGCGACTCAGAATCCTCGCATTGCATACACTTCTGGGACTTTGTTCATTAGTTGTTTTGCCCGTTCAAAGCCATACTGACTTTTGAGCCTTGGTCTGTTTCTGCCGTCGGAGAAGGCCTCGACAATCCACGCTGACTGGAACTAGATCAAAAGAACTTGCACTTCACCAATGCCTTCCCCTCAAATACTTCGTCTGGAATTTAAACTCAAAACAAGTACTTTTTCTCTCTTGTGATTCCTCTTTTGGGCAACAAACTGCGCTTCTGTGGCTGTCAAGTTGAAATCATTCGAAGCTATCAAAAAGAAAGCTACGGTGTGTGCAAAGCACATATAATGTGGACTGGCAAGAACAGGCTCTGAAGAGTCGTGCAAATCTCCAACGACTATCTGGGGTTGGCCGAGAGAATTCTATAGTAGGAGATATAAGTGCTCAAAGTTGGATATGTGGAGAAGTAGCTCTTCGTCATCCATGGCATGTTCCGTTTCCTCGAGTTAGTCCTTCTGTTGTGTTCTTGTCTGCTTTGCGTTGAAAATTGTCATGAACTGATTCCATAATCAAAAAGTGATTCGACGATCTATCTTCCACTCTCTGACCTATGCTCATAAATAGAATGTCAAGATCAACTCTACAATTTTCGTTCTAACCCGAAGAGACCCTGATGCGCCTGGGCCGGATGGCACCATTTAAGGTTCCTCTGTAAGCGTTCTCAGTGACTTCCTTCATCTTACCATTGAAGATGCACAACCTGATTGTATTACGGAGAGCCCACGGACAGTACGGCTGCATCTCAATCCAACTCCTCCTAGCACCACATTGATATATATTTTTGATCTGTCGACAGCCCAAGAATTTTGAGAAGCCACTCGCTCTTTCTTTGACCATCACCGGTCTCAATTTACAACAGTCTGTTGACAAGTATAATTTGGAACTTTTCGGCGGAAACTTCTATCTGCAACGCGCTGGGACAGTCCTGGGTGGTATCGGGGAGGGATAACCGATTTGAGAAAGTGCTTGGGAATTTGATTAACCGAGGGCAGATGGTCTAATGTGGTTGATGGTGGAATTCATTGATGTATCATACCTATTCCGTGACGATTGTCATATTATAATCTAGTCATTTGAATCTCAGGACTTGGGTGTTGATAGGCACCTGTGTTACGGTCTAGTTTCGAGGTTTTGCAATGTCGCTGTAACAGCGAAATTGCTTGGCTGGTTACTTACTGTAGCCAATCTCAGCAGACATCAATTAAAGTAGAGCTAACTTTCTAAAATTTATAAAGTCACTCGATTTGAGTGAACAACTCCTTTGCTGCGGAGGGTTTGCCTACGCGATCCTATCCAGACGGTCTCGGCCCGGCCCAGCCATTCAAGAGTGGGCTTGGTTTTGATTTATGGCAACCCGACAGCTCTCATTCCGTTGTTTTAATCTCTTTTCATAACGCCCGTACCTAATTCAACAAGAACCCTCTCGCATTACAGACCATTGAGAGAGATCAATACTTCAAAATTCGAATATTCGCTACTGTCGTCGAAATCCCAAACTCATCATGGCTTCACAACCGGACTTTATCCCCTTCCCCAGCAGGAGGAGCGTTGTCCACTCCACAAACGGGATTGTGGCGTGTACGCAACCTCTCGCAGCCTCTTGTGGACTGAAGATCTTGGCAGCAGGAGGCAATGCTGCTGTAAGTTCATCTTGATCATTACTCGTTCCATACTGATCAAAATTAGGATGCGGCAGTGGCGGTAGGTTCGTACAACCATATGATTAGGATGATTGGATTTTCGTAGCTGATTGATCAAGCTGCCGGCATGAACATGACTGAGCCATGTAGTACTGGTATTGGAGGTGACATGTTCTGTCTTTACTACGATGCGAAAACCAAGAAGGTATCAGCCCTGAATGGCTCGGGACGATCTGGGGCAAAGTGCACTTTGAAGACAATTCGAGGAGACCTGAAGCTTCAAGACGGCCAGAAAGGCGAGATCCCAATGACAAGCGTGCACTCCGTCACAGTACCTGGTGCACCTGCAGGTTGGTAAGTAGAATTCCAGCCCTGGATACCGCCAAGCCCTTCTGGAATTGAACCCCTTTTGTCAAAGTGTTCGAACTGACTGCATGAATAGGGCCGATACAATAGAAATATTCGGGTCTGGTAAACTATCTTTGGAAGAAATTCTTGCTCCTGCAGCTCAGATGGGAGAGAAAGGATTTCCTGTTTCTGAGCTTACCGCACATTTTGTAAGTCACAAGCCGATCCTGGTACTTGGAAAAGCTAACCATTATTGTCAGTGGGCATCTGGTGAGAATAAGCTTAGGAAAGCTTCTTCTAATTTCTCGGAAATGTTGAAGGAGGATCCCTCCGCTGGCGACGGATATCGTGCTCCAAAGGCGGGTGAGCTCTTCAAGAACCCAAATCTTGCTAGAACTTTCAGAACTCTTGGCAAGGAAGGCAAGAAGGGTTTCTATACTGGTAGAATCGCAAATGAGATTGTCAAGGTAGTTCAAGATCTTGGAGGTCATCTCGAACTGGAAGATCTGGTTCACCATATGGAGCTTGGCACCGAAAGAGTTGACCCGATATCCCTAACATTCAACGATGAAGTCGAAGTCTGGGAACACCCTCCGAATGGGCAAGGTATCGTTGCTTTGATGGCACTTGGTATTTTGGAAGAGCTTGAACGATCAGGGAAAATTCCCAAGTTGGCGGATATGACGCACAACTCGACGGAATATCTCCACGCCATCGTGGAAGCGCTTAACATTTCTTTTGCGGATGCTATGTGGTGGATTACAGACCCAAACGAGGTTGAGGTTCCAACCAAGCAGCTCATCTCACGCGAGTATCTTGCTGAGAGAGCAAAGCTCTTCGACTCAAAGAAAGCCTCAAATATTCAGCATCATGGCAGCCCCGCTCACAATCACTCTGACACTGTTTACTTCGCAGTGAGCGATCGTGATGGAAATGCTGTGTCTTTTATTAACTCCAACTACGGAGGTTTTGGAATGGCAGCCATCCCACATTTTTGCGGCTTTACACTACAAAATCGCGGCGCTAATTTCAGTCTTGATGAATCCCACCCGAATGTTCTTGCACCACGGAAACGACCTTACCACACTATCATTCCTGCTTTGGTTACCAATAAGGATGATGGCAGTCTACACTCTGTGTATGGAGTGATGGGTGGATTCATGCAGCCTCAAGGCCATGTCCAAGTTTTGCTAAACCAACTGGCTTTCAAGCATAACCCGCAGACAGCTCTTGATGCTCCAAGATTTTGCATCGGTGCGGGAATGCCTGACGCAGGCGACGTTACGGGCCAAATTGTTTACCTTGAAGATGGGATTGAGGAGAAAGTTGTCGATGAGCTCAGAAGCATGGGGCATAACGTAGAGCTTGTCAAGGGCATTAAGAGGAGCTTGTTTGGACGTGGTCAGCTTATTCGGTCCCGAATGGATGGTGAGCAGGTAGTCTACTCGGCAGGGAGTGACTTGAGAGGAGACGGTGGTGCGTTCCCTGCATAGTGATCACTCTGTATGGATATTGGGCATTATCCGTAAGGCCATAAATGAGTGTGTGTGATTTTGAATCTAAGAAGATCTGCATCTTGCCATCGTCTTAGTTAGCTAGTAACAATATAAACAAGGCAACAACAGCATATCTTAACTTTGTACGTTCTCTTGAGATCTTCGATAAGTACTTTGTTGATGTTGTCCAGTATTCTTACGAGTGACTTGATAGTCTGAAATGATGGACTCCACGCTTTGCCAGGGGAAGATGAAATAACGCCCCTCGGATTCCAGGTGAGCAGCGCAATTTCACCCCCTTTCATCTCGCTTAACCTAATCCACCACAACAGTTAGCTTTGGCAAAACAGTCTTCTAAAAAAAAATTCATGGCAGTTGAAATATGCAGAAATTTCACTTCCATCACTCATCGTGAGTCGTTGTGACTACTGGAATGGTTCCACCGGCGGTTCCAAATCCTGTTCCCAGCAGAATTGTACGGCCCGCATGTACAAGACCTTACCTCCACCGATTCAGTAGCGAAACCTGCCCAGCAACTAGTTTTGGAACCCCTCTCTATTAACAAGACCCGCTCTGACTCAATGATGACACCTCAAACGCCTCTTTGACACTCGAAAATAGACGGAAGACTCATTTTCTCATGGGTCATGTGATCACATGTCCGTTTTAGGTTGGTGGGGTAAATTGTCATTTCGACTGATGTTGGTTTTGAGCTGGGTCCCAAAAGTCCACAGACTCGGCATAAATAACCGGCCAACTCTTCCTCAACCCTGCCACTTTATAATTTATGTTTTACATATTGCAAAATAGTACACACAATGCCGGTCGTAAATCCAGAGAAGTTGGTTGCTTTGCAACGAAATCCAGACGGCATCAGAAATGTGAGTTCGCGATGGCGGGGTCATTGTTGTGCCAGTGTTGACCAGAATTCGAGATTTGCATATTAGCACATGTTGTAAGTACTTCTTTTTAGACGCGTATATCCTGGCAAACTGCTCACACGTCGTATAGGATCATGGGAAAACGTCTCTTACCGACGCGCTCATTGCCACGAATGGCATCATATCACCGAAGCTTGCGGGCAAGATCAGATACCTCGATTCTCGACCAGATGAACAGACGCGGGGGATTACCATGGAGTCGTCCGCCATCTCCCTCTTCTTTTCGATGCTACGAAGATCTGCGCCAGATGCTACACCCGAACAAAAGGAATATTTGATCAATTTGATTGACTCGCCAGGGCACATCGATTTCAGCAGCGAGGTCTCAACTGCTTCTCGACTCTGCGACGGCGCTGTTGTCCTAGTAGACGCCGTGGAAGGTGTGTGCAGCCAGACCGTGACCGTGCTGCGACAAACTTGGGTAGAACACATGAAGCCTTTGCTGGTGATTAACAAGATGGACCGACTCGTCACGGAATTGAAGATGACCCCCGGAGAGGCATACATACATCTGAACAAGCTTTTGGAGCAAGTCAATGCAGTTCTTGGAAGCTTCTTCCAAGGCGAGAGAATGGAGGAAGATCTGAACTGGAGAGAAAGAGTCGACGAAAGAATTGCTGCCGCCGCTGCCAAAGAAAAGGAAAAGGCTGATCGAGAAGCCGTGAACGGAACAACATCTATCGATACCGAAAGTATCTCTGCTGCGAGCAATACCTTCGAAGAAAAGGATGACGAGGATATATACTTTGCGCCAGAGAAAAACAATGTCATATTCAGCAGTGCAATCGATGGCTGGGCTTTCACGGTAAGACAATTCGCCAGCTTATACGAGAAAAAGTTGGGAATCAAACGAACAGCTATGGAAAAGGTCCTCTGGGGAGACTTTTATCTAGATCCCAAAACCAAAAAGGTATTAGGACAAAAACACCTGAAGGGCCGGAATCTCAAACCTATGTTCGTCCAACTGGTACTTGATCAAATATGGGCTGTATATCAGGCCACAACTGGTGGAGATAAGGGCAAAGGGTGCGTGGATTTCCCTCTCCCTTTGTGTATATTTAAACAAACCAATGTGCTCAAAATCTAACATGCTAGTAATAGTGACCTTGCAATGACCGAGAAAATCACCAAATCTCTGGGCATAACCCTTCCACCACATATCACACGCTCAAGAGATCCCCGTGCCATTCTTACTACGCTTTTCAGTGCTTGGTTACCACTTTCCACGGCGCTACTGGTGTCCGTGATCGAGTCACTGCCATCGCCGCCAGCAGCCCAAGAAGAGAGGTTACCGGCTCTTATTGACGATTCCCCTGGCTTCAAATTTGTTGACTCAACAATCCGTGACGCCATGATTAAGTCAAAGAGTTCGACGAATGATCCAGTGGTGGCATACATCAGCAAAATGGTCTCTATACCGGAAAGCGAGCTTCCAGAAAACAAACGTCGAGGTGCGCTTAGTCCTGAAGAGGCAAGGGAAATGGGACGCCGGAAACGCGCAGAGATTGCGCGAGCTCAGGCAACGGAAAACGGTGATACCACAGATTCAGTCAGTGGTCTCACAGATGCAATCGGAGAAACCCGCCTCGACGACCCAAATTCCGAAGAGGACAAAGAACCTGATCGGGAGCATCTGATCGGATTTGCTAGAATCTATTCTGGAACTTTATCGGTTGGAGACTCGGTTTATGTTTTGCCACCAAAATTCACACCAGCAGATCCCCATCACGCCCCTGAGCCACAGAAGGTCACAGTCACTGCTCTGTACCTCCTTATGGGAAGGGGTCTTGAGCCTCTCACATCAGTACCTGCGGGAGTTGTTTTCGGTATTGCCGGATTGGAAGGTCATGTCCTCAAGTCTGGAACTATCTGTAGTCAACTCGAAGGTAGTGTCAATCTAGCTGGCGTTAACATGGCTTCGAAACCGATTGTTCGTGTCGCACTCGAGCCTGTAAGCCCGGCAGATCTGGACAAAATGATTACCGGACTCAAATTGCTTGTTCAGAGCGATCCCTGTGCGGAGTACGAACAATTTGAAAGCGGCGAGCATGTTCTTTTGACGGCTGGAGAATTGCATCTCGAGCGTTGCTTGACTGACCTGCGGGAGAGATTTGCCAAGTGCGAGATCCAAGCAGGCGAGCCAATTGTCCCATACCGGGAGACCATCATTCGAGCAGAGGAGATGAAACCTCCGGCGAATAAGGAGCTCGGACGAGGTACCGTTGTTGCAGTAACAACTTCCAAGCAAGTCACCATTCGATTGAATGTGCGACCGCTCCCTGCAGAGGTGTCTGAATTTCTGTCCAAGAACTCTAGTGCTATCAAGCGCCTTTACTCTGATCGACAAGCAGCTGAGAAGGGCATTGAAGTCAACGGAGACAAGGAAGGATCAGATCAGGAGGATGTCGACGACGTGATTGACACTACGCAGGTTTTGTCTCTCCCTGAGTTTAAGAAGCAACTACAAGCCACCTTTGAGGGTGTCAAGGGCCAGCGAGATATCTGGGCAAACGCCGTTGAACAGATCACGGCATTTGGACCTCGGAGAACAGGACCAAACCTTCTGATTGACACGACTAAAGACAGTATTTGTGGAAGATTGTGAGTCGATTAATCACCGATTTTGGCCGTACTTGCTAACCAAAACCAGCCTACGAGAAGAAGGAGATGAGAAAGAGCAGGCTGTCGGCGATACTTTACAAGCAAAAGATTTCTCAGACAAAATTAGCTATGCTTTCCAGCTTGCCACTGCCCAAGGACCCATGTGTAACGAGCCAGTTCAAGGCATCGCTGTCTTCCTCGAAGAGGTCACTGTAACTCCCTCGACAGACGACGAATCTTCAGCTCGCGACAAGCTTGGCCGTCTTACCGGTGAAGTGATAAAGACTGTACAGCAGGCTATTCGACAAGGGTTTTTGGACTGGAGTCCTCGCTTGTTACTCGCAATGTATTCTTGCGAAATTCAAGCTAGCAGTAAGTCTATCCATGAATACAAGTATCAGCAATGCTAATTCTAGTGTAGCTGAGGTTCTCGGACGTGTCTACGACGTTCTCACCCGTCGACGTGGACGTGTCCAGTCAGAAGCAATGAATGAGGGAACACCATTCTTCACCATCCAATCACTTCTTCCTGTCGCTGAATCATTTGGCTTCAGTGACGAGATCCGTAAACGTACCTCAGGCGCTGCATCGCCACAACTTATTTTCCAGGGATATGAGATCCTAGACGAAGATCCGTTCTGGGTTCCATTCACTGAAGATGATTTGGAGGATCTAGGAGAGTTGGCCGACAAGGAGAATGTGGCTAAGAGATATATGGATAGTGTGAGGAAGCGGAAGGGACTTGTGGTCAGTGGAAAGAAACTTGTGAAGGATGCTGAAAAGCAGAAGACTTTGAAACGATAGAACAGAAGCATGGCGTTGGATTCGGGAATATTTTCTAGAATGATGTTAGCATTCGATATACCACGGTGTTGTTCCTGCAAGAGTTCTGGGATTGCAGGGTTGATGTCCAGTCAACTTCAAATCATTCATGTGGAAAAAGAATGACTATCCAGCCTTCCTTGTGACAGATACAATACAGAAGGCCTCTCGGCTGTGAATGGTTTGGGACCCGATCTCTATTTAACGAAATGGGGCAACCAGTCTGCACCTCAGAATGCCACCAAAGCTATCTCCCCGCTCACAATGAACCCATCAACAAAATCACACCCTATTCGTCAAACAATAAGCTCCGATCGACCAAGTTATCCACGTATCATCAACATCGAACTAGGCTCTCCAGGGACTCGGGCCACTGAACAACCAGATGGCCATCAAAATACTTCGCCTGCTGTCGCAACTTATCCACAACAGCCTAAACATCAAAGATTCTTGCTGAGATACGGAAAGTCTACGACGGTGAGATGGATTCTCGTTCTTGTCATACTCTTGAGTGCATTCTGTCTTGAGATGGGAGTCGGAGGCTATTGGGCCCGGAGACATGTATATTACAAACATGATCTTCAACCAGTGATGGATGACAATATTACGGCGAACCGTCCAGTTATGAGGTCGAAGATTGATAATTAATCCTGGCTTAGCTTGGACTTGGGGCTGGGTTCTTGGAGGGTGCCTCCTGGGTAGCTTCTGTGGAGCTTGGACAGAGGCTACGATGAGGTGTTGTTGGAGTATGGATCCAATGATACAGATTTGCATGGGTTGAAGTAGGCAGAACTTTCTCTGCTTCCATGAACATATCTTGATGGAGGTGATAGTCGATTGATGAATTCAATCAAATGCGCTGAATTTTTGCTTCCCCATTTCCACAACTTGATGGCAAGCGAGATTGAAAAGGGGCAAGAATGCCAAGTCTGCAACATCTGAAAGCGAAGCTTCTTCCAACGTCCTTCCCTCTTCCCCTCACAATCCTCTTCGAGTGTGATTAAAGATCCCCCGACTCGTGTTAAACTGTACACTTTATTAGAATCTCGTTCGTCTTTGCTATTCAATCTGCTGAAAACTCTAGCCCTCGACTTCAACCAATGATCCAGCACTTACTTCAGCACTCGCTATCTTCCTTTGGATACTCTTTTGACAGAACATAAGCATGGATCTCTCAGGAGAAAGATACTGGGAAATTCTCCATCTTGGTTTCGCTCACCATTTCAAATTTCGGTGACCCAGTGCCGCTATCTGATCATTCGGGTCGCCTGAAGATATTTGGGTTTGACACCAAACTCCACTTTACGTTTCAACGTTTCACATAAACAAACCCAATAAGCAATCCTCAATCTATCGCAGATCGTTTCCGTCATGTCAAACGCTCGCTGCGTCGTTTATCATCCCATCTAATTTGTTTCCAGACGGAACATTCTATCTGATCTCCCGGTAGGGATCAGGCTTGGCCCTCCTCATTCCAACCATGTACTTTCCCGCTTTCCCTCAATTTCCACCACGAGTTGACCATATTGAAGGATTAATTCTCTCACCCCGCATATGAAGGCGTACGACACCTCATTCCAAGCCCGAGTGGGTGGGCCGATCTGAGTCGATCCCCGACTTAAAAAGCTTCTTCCCAAGCCAATTTTCTTGGGTCGGCTCTCATTAAGTCTTGTCATTCTTTACATTCTTCTTCATTCAGTTATTCATTTACGCAATGCGCTTCTCAACTTCTTTCATAGCCGCAGCTGGCCTGTCGGCTTCAGTCTTTGCTGCTCCCATTGCAGAAGTCGATTCCGATGAGTGTGATTCGGAGGTTCCTAGCTCCTCAGCAGCTTCTGGTACGGACCTTGTTGCAGGTATCGTTTTGCTTTGCTTACGAATTTGATAGTTGTATCATCGCCAATTGCAACTAAAAGCAGTGTAGTCATTCCTGTGACCAACCCTATTCCAACTTCGACCAGCATCATTATCTCGTCCACGGTAGCGGGTGTTGTCGAGACCCCCAGCAGCATTGCAAGCTCGACTGCTCCCTCCAAGACAGCTCCTGCTGCTGTAGCCGTCACCGCCGGAAGTTTAAACTCCACCGGGGCGCTCCAATGGCTCGGTGTGAATGAGTCAGGTGCTGAATTTGGCAGTACCAAAATCCCAGGAACTCTGGGAACCGACTACACATGGCCCCTCACAGCCTCGATCGATACACTGATGGGCAAAGGGATGAATATCTTCCGTATTCCGATTCTGATGGAGCGTCTTGCTCAGAGCACGATGACCGCAGCTCTTGACAAAACATACCTTGGTGATCTTTCTACATTGGTCACTCATATCACCACAGCTGGCGCACATGCAGTTATCGACGCTCAGAACTTTGGTCGCTACGGGGGATCAGTCTTTACCTCTACAGCTGACTTCAAGACTTTCTGGACTAATGTCGCAACCGAGTTCAAGTCCAACGACAAAATCATCTTCGACTGCAACAATGAGTTCCACGATGAACCGTCGAACCAGCTCGTCGCAGATCTCAACCAGGCTTGCATCGACGGCGTAAGAGCTGCCGGAGCCACAGTACAATACATATTTGTCGAAGGGACCGTGAGTTTCGCCGAAATATGATTATTATGTCGTCAATTAACAATATAATAGAGTTACACCGGAGCTTGGACTTGGACAACCTCAGGAAATTCGGATGTTATGGGCAATCTCACCGATCCTTCCGACAAGATCGTCTACGAAATGCACCAATATCTTGATTCAGACGGATCAGGAACTTCAGATGCCTGTGTATCTTCTACCATTGGTGCTGAGCGAGTTGCGGAAGCCACTAAATGGTTGAAAGCAAATGGCAAGAAGGGCATCATTGGTGAGTTCGCGGGGGGTGCGAACACCGTGTGTGAATCTGCAGTCACAGGTTTGCTCGATGCTCTCGTAGAAGCTAGTGATGTGTGGATGGGTGCAATGTGGTGGGGAGGTGGACCATGGTGGTAAGACATTCTCTTCTCAACAATAAATTTAAGGGAACTCACACTAACTTATTTCATAGGGGCAACTATATTTTCTCCATGGAGCCTGAGGCTGGCACTGGGTATGTCGCGTACATTGATACCCTGGCAAAGTACACCTAGATACAGTAAGCTAGGTAGGTGAGGATATGGGCCTAAATTCTTGTATATACTTTTTCCGAGGGTTATTCCTCGCCTCAAAATTAGGGAATTTTTCACTGAACTTCTTTCTTCAGCTGTAACAAATTTACTTTCTTGTTTGAGCTGCGATCCGTGACTTGGTTGCTCTTGGAGGGACTGATTCATCGAAGTTCTGTTTACATCTGATGCGTTTGAATACTCAACGTGAGAATCCATTCACGTCACTGCATCTCAAGATCCAGTATTTAAGCTCACGTGCATAAAATTTCCTAACAAACTGGACTTTTCCTCTCATACTCCCTTTACATATTTCTACCCCACTACGCACCTTGGGAAATACGAAAATGAGTTCGACGGGAGGAGGCGGCGCGGGGGGCTTGCCCAATTTTGGAACGATAATTCTAGAAGAGTCAATAGACCTTCTCGGAGAGATGTCGAGGATTGTCGAAGCAGGGGGCGGGGACCCCTATTGGACTTCTCTTGTAAGAGAAATAAGAAGAAGGAGAGCTGGGATCTCCAATCTCAATCTTGACCCCACACAGCAGATGCAAAGAACGTCGGAGCAACTCGGAGATCTCCATCCGAATGTTTCTGGACAGGGGAATTCTTTGCTTTCCGAAAGTGAGTCTTCTTCGTCTCATGATGAATCTATTACTCGAGAGCAAGGTCCAGAGGTCGATTCGATTCGAGCCGTGGCTCCTATCTCCATTCTCATATCGACTAGCAACCATCCTGACGAACCATCAACAACATCAGCACTGTCAATGACCGTCACTCCTGAAGTCCCAGAAAACTGCACAATCTGCTTCGAAATCATCACCACACTCTGCATTCTTCAACCCTGCGACCACAAATTCGACATGGACTGCATCATGCCGTGGCTCAGAAGCGTCTACAGAGATTCCCTTGACGAGAGAGCGCTTAGATGCCCACTCTGCCGGCAAGTCATCGACACCATCCGCCACTCGATTTTAGGTGACGGGACTGCCAATATGATGATAGTCGGTCCGCATTTCCGGCAACAGTTTCGTCGCCAAGGACCAGAGAGACCATGGGACGACCTTATGCGCGCTGCTGATGATGTCCCTGTTTACCGTCCTGCTATTCCTCTTCTCAGTGATGTGGGCGGGGTTATGACGTACCGGCCAAGTCATGGATATCGAGATAGGGTAGATCTGTTGTATCGCAGACAGCAGGAAGAACTTCGTTTGGAGGCTAGGAGAGATAGTTTCCATCCGCACCATATGCGAGACGACCACATCGAAGACGGGGTCTTTGAACTACTAGGTGAAGAAGGCATACTCAATCGAATTGAGAGGATGGAAAGAAGAAATAATGCTAGGGGAAGTGATTTGGAGGCTATGGGAGAGGGTGCGTCCACAGATCTATATATCAATCGGAGAGGGGATCCGACATCTGAAGTACTGCGAGAGGAGCCCTCAGCCGTAGGAAATACATCACGGCAAACAGAGACCGCCTCAAGTACTCGTCCAGGATTACCACACCCTAGTTCTCTAGTATCTGGATTAGAAGGGGGAGAGCCTAGTCAAAGAGCTTAACCAGCAACAAGAAGACCGAGCACAGGGCATAGGACCGAAGTACCTTCTAGGGAGGATTCAGGAAGTGCTGATAATGCAAGCATCACACTACAAGTGAGGACACGTAATTATGGTCTCGGGGAGCCATATGACGTGGAAGTAGTACGGCAGCGTCGGTTAAGGATGATGGAGAATCTATGGGGATCACCAAGCTGATGGAGGTTCTGACCAAAGGGGATACTGGTCCTGTTGGAATCTCCCGCGCGCAGGTTCGGGATGTGGGTGTTTCAAGGCAGATGGAATGGTCGTCAGAGGCTAGATGACTGGTACCGAAAATATGATGTAGCGGGTTTTCACAGGAGTGTGCATGGAGCTAAAAAGGTAGGATATAAAATCTTATACTATTCAATGTTCTCTTTCTGTATTTTGAGTTCCTGGTGAGCGTCGGAGCACATGTCGGACTTCTCAATCACCTTGTTGGAGAGTGCCAAGATAGCGACTGAACATTTTACATTGCAAGAAACAATCACAATTGATCGCATGCAGTCAATGGCGTTGTCACACAAGCCCATTCAGCCCTTGTTGACATCCAACAACGGCGAGCTCGCTTAACCGAGAAATGCAGTAACAAAGAAGATCTGCTTGCGGCCTACCCAACAGGTCCTTTATTCGCAAAATGTCAACCATCTCCAACATAAATATTTATTAGCTCACGTAAATTGAGATTTTCAATTGTTTTTTCCCTTTTCTACACACTCGGCTCTCGAGGTATAGTACTGTGACGATGGCGACTCAAGAGCCAATGCGCATCCCAACCCCAATTCCAGTCCCGGTCCAATCCTCAATGGTTCTTCGATCTAGCTCAGATGATATACTTGAGTTAGACTCAATTAGCCCTCAATCAATTCCATTCCCTCTAGACCCCCTCCACATCCACACAAATACACCAATCGAGCAACAAACAGAACCGAAGGACATATGGGAAAAGGAACACCGCGATCGAGCGAACGCAATAGACAATCATGTAAAATGGCTTCAATCCCCTGATAAACGGGATTGGAAAGAACGCACCACATGGCTACCTAGCAGTAACATACGCTGCGACCATATAATTCAAGACATCCAATGGGGATCCTCAACTCCAACACCCACAACCGCTTCCGACGGCCTAGTAGATCTCTTCGCAGCCCATCACAACACAACACATTGGGACGAGGAAGGTTCTCTAACATTCGAATACGCGAGGGAACTACAAGAGAAGCACTGGGACGCCTACTCAGCCATCGCAGCAAACCCCGATCTCGACACGCCAGAAGAATACATCAACAACCTCACACACGTCGAGCTCGACGTCGAAGGATACGACGCGACAGGGTCCCGAATCCGTGCCCAGCGTATCCTGGAAATTAATCTCAAAGTGCACTATAACCACGCCACGGTCCCCGTGACGGAAGAGACGACTATGGAGTTCAAGCGGACGCTGGTGCTGAAATCGCCTGCGGAGTTTTCGCTGGGGGCGCTGAGACCAAGGGATAGAGAGCCGTATCATGCGATGTTGATGCAGATGGCGCAGCATGAGGTTGACAAGGTGCTTGATGAGAGGAATCATTACCTTAAAGAGGTCTTTGGGCGGGATGTGGATCATGTGAGAACGAGGCGGGAGGGGGAGTTT
>JAFJYG010000712.1:0-28430 GCA_017366145.1 Cadophora sp. M221
CTGCACAATCAAGCGCTTACTTTTTCCTCCTTCCCTCCTCTTCCCTCCCCTCCATCACCCCACCCCTCTCTTCCTCCATCATTCTCCCCCATCATCCCGGAATTCTCGACCCCTCTCTCCTTCATCACCAGGTATCACGAAAGAAAAAGAAAAAATTTCAATTTCAAATTCAAATCATTCAAATCAAAAACTCCAAAGTGCAAATGAAAGCCAAAGTGACACTGCAGATGCAGATGCAAGGCGCAAGGACGTCGTCAATCGCAAAGAAGAAGAGCGCACCGAAACAATTTTTGGTATTTCGCAAAGTAAGAGAAAGAGCAAAGAGCAAAGGGGTATCCACCGGCTAATAACAAACGCACAACTGCAAAACGCAAATGCAAATGCAGACCAAAAAGAATGCAGGAGGGAGGAAAGCGGGCGGAAATAACTATCTGCAAACGAAGAAGTAATTACGTAATGTCGTGAATCATCCTCAAGGGAGAAAAACTTCTGAAGTGAAAAGGGAACGCTTGATGTCGCTTGCTCGCTCGCTGACTCGCTGGTTCGTTGGTTGTATGATGGCTGTGGTGAAAATGCGAGTTGAAGTGCAGTGCAGTGCAAAAATCAAATAAACAGGGTTGCGTTCCATCGTGATCCCATGGCCTCGTGAAATGAAGTATCCTGCCAACCTCTCACGAATGGTAGAGATATGTCCTAGCGAAGACGAAAATATCCAGCCAGCCGCCAATCCATAGCATCAAACCACTCCACTCTAAACCTCCTCCTCGCCACTCCCAGCATCACTCTCATACTCCTCTTCGACAACCTCAGGAACATGCACCGGTTCCGCGATTCGACCTTCCATCCGCTCTCTCATCTCTCCGAAGTTTCTCATCGCGTCGTCGAGCCTCCTGATTTGGTCGCCTGGATGTTCACCAGGAGCCCGCCCGAAGGCATCTCCCACAGCTGCTCGTGCTCGAGCTACTGCTAGTCGGGCTCGTTGTGCTGCTGGGTTGGCTTCTCTGCCCGCAACGAACCGTGGGACGCTGCCACGCATATGGTTTCCAAGTGGTGGGGGTGGGATGGGGAGAAAATCAGCTTGACCCTGAGCCATTGCTTGACCCTGAGCAGCTAATTGAGCCCGAGCCCGAGCTTGAGCTTGATCTTGATGAATGTAAGCGAGATATAGTTGCTGTTGTCCTTCAGCCGCTCCCGCCGCTTCCAACTGCACAAAAGCTTGGTTGATATCATCAGCTGCCTCATGCATGTTGTGCAGATTCATGCGCACGGGCTGATAGAAGGGCATCGCGTTGCGTTCATGTGGATCGAAAAAATTCATGGGATGGTGTATCTGTTGGTTGTAATCAACGATTTGGGCAGGCTGCTGGTTTAGATTCTGATTAGCGCCTGGGTTTTGATTCGGATTTTGATGAACAGGTGCGTTGGCTCTCGCGACTTGCTCCAGGTGCTGACGCATGCGAACTTGTTCTGGCCCTTGATAGTCATTTACACCAATCCATGGGTTTGCTCCGGGATACTGATTTGGTGGGAGAGGATGGGCAGCATTCGCAAGTGCTCGGACACGTTGTAGATCTTGTTGTAAATTCGCGAGCTCTTGTTCTGCACGGCGTTCGTCATTTCGTCGCCTATCACGGTCTCTCAACAATCTATCCATCTCGATAGCTCGTGCTGGGCGTCCTGGTGGTACATCGATATCCCTCATGAATTCTTCCATTCTGTCACCCACCTGTAGTGATGCAACAGCATCATCCTCCGAGTGCGATGGGGATGGGGATGGGGATGGCGATCCTGCAACCATATCTCGATCCGCATCGCGCATGGCATTGTTTCCAGGAGCGCCGTTCTGTTCTTGGAGATCTCTCTGTCGTCGAATAGCTACATTGAGATCTTGAAGTCTCCGATTGACATTTTCTTGGAGACGGGCGCCTGCGGGTTGAGCATTGTTCTCCGGAGCAGGCACGTCCCGTGCAACACCTTGCATAATATCTGCCTCTAGAGCTGCTCTAGCCCCTCGCTGTCGTCGCATGTCTTGAAATGCCAGTGCTCGAAGCTCTACGTTTGCATTGCGAGCGTTTCCGTCATGTTCTGCATGTCTAGCCTCTCTCGCGGCTCGAGCCTCCCTAATTTGATCAATGCGTGTCTGCAGTGCATCTGCTTCCTCCTGCTCGCGAATGTCCTCAGCGTTCTCTGGTCGATCAGGCCTGCAAAGGCGAATTCGCATTCTTTGTCGAGCATTTACATCGAGAGGGGCCCTGGGTGGCTCGGAAACTTGTACGGCATTGGGTCTGGCGACAGGCTGGGCCAAGAGGTGAGGTGGAAGCTGAGTTTGACCATTTGCAAGGAAAATCAGTCTTGCTCTTGCTAGATCCGCATTCTGACCAGCATCACTATTTGGCACTGGGTCGACTGCAGGGACTCGTGGCTGGGCTGGTGCTGGCAGGTCATTTCTTTGTCTTTGCTGGACTTCGGCCTGCCACTGGTCGTAGAAATCATCCAAAAGATCGATGTTATTGGGAGCAGCTGGGTCATTGACTCTTGGAGGAGGAATTGCCTGCGGTCCAATGCGCTGCAAATTAATTTCACGCTGGTTGTAAGCAGGAGGAACAACATGAGGGTGATGGGGGCGAGGACGTTGAGGTCGTAGTCGAGGGTCTTGAATGATCACTTCACCACCATCGATTCCCCTAGCTCGAAGAGGTACTTGCTGAAGGTTTCTGATATAGCCTGGATATCTCGGCATATCATCCCGCCCAATCATACCTACCGCCAAATCTAGAGACCATCAGCATTGAACCATCCAACAAAGCACTGTCTGGAAAGTGATAAAAAGGGTGTGATTTCAAAACAGATCCATGAATAAGTCGGCTTCTGAGCGCGGAGGAGCGCACTTACCACCATAGATGGGGTCAATGGGATCAATGTAGGCAGGGGGTTCGTGTAAAAGCTGTGGGAAATCAGGAAGATCGTGTTCTCTGCGTCTCATTGCTGGGGGATGGGGCATCATGGGTCGGAGCTCCATGAAATTCATGGCGGCTCGAAGGCCTTCCATTTATTAGCAGTGAAGTGACTAACTTCTGAACTGGACTTGGGGCAAGGGGTATGACAGAAAAAGGAAGAAACTTCGCAAAAGGGTAGATCACTTGATAGTTCCCATTGTTCATCTACTCCTATACAATACAGTCATAAAAGACGAGTATTGGAAATTATCTACTGACCAGGACGTCCAACAGCGATCCTCATAGCTTCGAGGCGGACCCGAGGGTCCATAGATTTTCGCTTCTCGTCATCTTTCTTGACGTTTTCGGACATCTTGACTTTGAGATCTTCCTCGCTATATTCTGGATGATCGGCGAGCACCTTTTCGAGAGCCTCTTTTTCGGCTTTCTTGACCTCCTCATCATGTCTCTGCTCAACACTTTCAAAGAGTGGACAGTTCCCCGCTTTACCGCCTCGGGAAGGGTCATTGAAATGGTTGTAATCGCAAGATTTCGAGCAAACATAACACTGTATATTGCGACAGCCGTTACGGGTGCAGGTCATCTTGTTGCATCCTTCCTCTTTGACGAATGGGGTCCCACATTTGTTGCATTTCCGGATCATGGCAGCAGACATTGCTTCTTCGATTTGACGCCGGATTGAAAGACCATTCTCCTTTGCGTTTTCCTCGCAGCTTTTGGGGATATGTGACTCAAGCTTGCAGAGACGGCAACTGATCTTCTCGCAGTCTGGAGCTTGACATCGAAATTCGCGGTCGACCTCGACTGGTGGATACTCTGCCGCAAAGGGGCAGAATGGGCAACTCTCGAGATTCTCAATACCTGCTAGACGTAGATTGGATTCTTGCTCGTTCCGCTCTAGAGCAACGCGAGTATTGTCGTCAAGGAATTGAGCCCTGTCAAGGTCAGTGGAGCGGCATAACCGGGGAAAATAGGCGTACCTCTGGTCAAGGGAAAATCCAGCAGAGCACTTCTCAGTTGACATGCAGTGCAGCTCGTATTTTGATTTGCCAATCTCCACCTCTGCAGTGCGTTTGGCGCAGCCTCTGCAGAACCAATGCTCATTTTCGGCATTGCAATGAACCATCCTATTTAAAGGATATTCGCAACAACAGCACTCACATTCTGACATGGTCCCCTCAGCTTCTGCTTTGGTAACATTCTCCTCTTCTTCGATTTCAGCAGCACGCTCGGCAGCTCTTCGTGCATCGGCTTTTGATCTGATTCTTCTAGCCGCCTGAAGTTCTTCGAAAACTTCGACTTTCTCACGGTCGATAAAGCCATCGACGTCAGCAGGGGAAGCTAGATAATCAGCAACCTTGTGGTCTGTGTAGTCGTCGCTCTTTCTCGGATTTTTGAGTCGCTGGTATGGTGCCTTGCTACGGCTCCAGGTTCTTTGGGCTTCCTCAAGGACCTCGTATGCCGAAAATAGGCGATATCCTGTATGACTCAAGGTTGTGTTGATGTAGTTCATGGATGTTAAAGGAAATTCGATGGAGAGAATCTTGGCACTAATTGAAGTTAGAAAGAACGGAAAGATAAAGCGGGGGAGGCCATGAAGGGACAATCTTTGGCATTGAGTTTTCTGCCAGAGCAGTTGTCCAAAAGGAAGTAATTAAAACAGAAAGAGCGTGCAGTTTGTACAGTGGTCAACCTACATAAAGCTTCGAATCCCACCAACATTTGTTGGCATTATTCTGTCAGGAGCACCGTACTTTCGAGCAGCTTCCACATCCTCGTCAACGTCCCTCTTCCTCTTCAGCTTTTTCAGCTTCTCCTTTGCATTTGGGTATGATGACCCTTTGTCCATCTTATCCAAGATATGTGCGATGAGTCGTTCGGAAGATCTGGAGACGGAATCGTAGAGCTCCGAGACGTAATCTCGGCAGATACCAGGAAAGACATTGAGAATTGTATCTACGCACTCGATCCTGGTCTCCATAATCTCTTCAAGTATGTCTTCTTGAATGGGAGGTGCGACAGGAGGGGCTGGTGCGGCATGCGCTGGACGACCTGGTGGAGCTGGATGAATAGCGTATTGTTGATCGAAGTCGAGTGCCGCGGCAACGGCTTCATCATCAAACGCGTCGTCAAGATCGTAATCACCCCAAATATCTTGAGGCCGAGCAAAGCCATTTTCCGGGGCGAAAACAGGGCTGCGAGGCTGTTCTGCATGACCAACTGCTCCCATCCGTTCTATAGGCTCATGTCCATAGTGACCTCCAACTTCCAGTCTCTCCCTCTTCACCAGATGCTCAGGTGCCTCCTCATAGAAGTCATCCTCGTCGTCTTCGTCGTCGGAGGTGAGATCGATGACTGGCTGTGGCTGGCGGACCGGTCCCCCATTGTTCCTCGCGGCCTGCTGTTGAAAGAGGTTCATTATCCGGTGTGGAGACGCGCCTGGAGGGGGTTGTTTGCTTCGTAACTTTCTTGAAGCTGGCTTTACTAGGCGGATTCGTTCAAAGCCGTCACGAAGAGCTTGCCGGAGAGAGGATCTGCGAGTAGGCTGTGGGATCTCAGGCTGTTCCGCTACTGGAGCTTCGGGATCGATTTTCCATGCGGTTTTGAATACAAGTTTCTGTAGTTGCTTGGAAATATCGCGAACCTTTCCAGACCTCAAGGCAAACGAGAGTGTGTTGCGAGGTGGACGAGGAGGCCTTTCCATAGTGTCAGTGAAATTCACAACAGCTTTATCCCAGATACGCTTGAGATAGGGGACAGGAAGGGGCGAGAATTGGAAAGAAGAACGAGGATGTGAACTGGTTGGAGCAACGAGGCTGGCATGGTTTGCTGCGTTCGAAGGGACAGTGCAGGCGTTGGGGAGAGGTGAGCAGACAAATGGAGATGGGGTTGAGCTCACCTTCATTATTCTATGTGCCGGGCATGACGACGTTTACCTTTGTACGTAGGTGGAGATGTTCGGGTGGGTGGTTGGGTGAAGCTTGACCGGGCAAGGCTGTCGGTCCCAAAGATGAAGCTGAAGAGAGTGGAGAGGTGATGATCCCGATCATCCCAGATCATCCCACTACAGTAGACAGGGGTGGAGCTCCCTATCTTATCGCATGATCACGGGACTTTGATCGGACCCATGATTTTCCGATCCGGGCGTGACAGAGATGCTCCCTACGACCTTGAGGTACTGGGTAAGATATCTTGATACCTACCAAGGCAGCTACATAAGGTAGTACCTAGGTATGGGACAGGTTGACATCATTTCTCCCTCTACCTTATCTTTAACAAATTCTAGAAGGATAGAAGAAGTTATCTAAACTACTTCTACTCCTTGAGTCCACCCACCTCCCAAGTTCCACCAAATGATCTCCAGGGACCCCTGGCAATCATCATCCATGCTGCATCTCCAGTCCAGCCTAGGGTAGTCCCTCGATGTCATATCACACCTTACTCTTACTAACACCATAAACGGATTCTGCCACCCCGCCACCCATCAAGGCGGTCAAGCGCAAAACAGCAACTAACCAACCAACCAATGCAAGGCAATCAACCAGCATTCCATCGGCTCTCCACGGCCCAAGCCCCTCTTCAAGCGACCTTCCCCTTCCGCTCCCAAACTAGCCAACATCCGACCTCCGACCTCTCAAACGCATCACCGCCCAATCCACATTCTTATTCCTTCCCCAGCCCTCATCCTCATATCGCATTCTCCTGCCGTTAGGGGTCAACTAAGGTGTCAAGTGTGCGCGCCCTTTACGAGAGGAAAACTCTGAACGGGAAGACCATCCCATCACACGATTCATTCCAGGGAGTATATCTTCTCCTCTCCTCCGTCTGCTGACCTTTCGTTTCGTCGGAACCATTCCATTGTCCGTCTCGTCTCATCTCTCTTGTCAAGTTCCAGGTCACTTAGTCACTCAGTCAGTCATTCACTGAAGGCGGCGCGTTTGGATTGATTGATTTCGAAACTCTCTTTGTCCCAACTTATCTTCTCCTCTACCATTTCTAGACTCGATTAGATTCGAATAGATCCGAAGACACAAAGGCTGCAGAGCAATCCAAGAGCCAACAGAAATCTCAATTCCCAACAAAAACAACCAAAAACCAAGATGGGAGAATACGCACCAACGAACGGTTCTATCGACCTCCCAGACTCCAAGTCTCCCTCCCTTTACCTTACGAATCCAACTCCCGAAGAAAAGCTGGAAACATGGAACCTCAACTCGGTCAATTGGGGAACTGCCCTTCCTCTCCCCGATTATATCGAGCGCGAACGTTACCTTACTACCGTCCCAATGGCAGAAAATGGAGGCATCACCCACTGGGTACTCGTGGATCGAGACCTTCCTCCCAACGAAAGACCCATCCTTGCCTCCTGCGAGTCTTTACGAAAGCCGGTTCTCGTTTCTAAGGGAGGAGTCATATCAGAGGGCATCACACATGGAGTTGGAAGTGTCTTCAGTCAGCCCAAGTTCAGAGGGATGGGATATGCCAGCCGCATGCTCAAGGAATTGGCCCCAATTCTGAAAACTTGGCAGCTTGATCCAAATACCCCAGGACACGAGAGTTGTCCATTCAGTATACTCTATTCGGATATCGGAACGAAATATTACGCCAAATTTGGATGGGCCACATTTCCAAGTACACATTTTGCATTCCCTCCCGGTGAGTCCACATCAAGAACAGAAGTTCAACCCCTCACGTATCCCGATATCCCAGCACTTTGTGCCAAGGACGAGGAATACCTACGGAGAGAGTTGGCAACGACTGCGAAAGGTGGCAAGACCCATGTTGCTCTCATCCCAAATCACGACTGTATGCAGTGGCATCACATGCGCGAGGATTTCGTGACCAGCAAGATATTTGGCAAGTCACCAACGATCAAGGGTACCATCACGGGCGAGGAAGGTTCCCGCGTATGGGCTATCTGGACACGAGCTTTCTACGGTCCTCTCGTTTCGAAGTCCGGGAATACTCTTCACATCCTACGACTGGTGATTGAAGATGAAACCGATTCTGAAGAGAACGCCAAGAAATTGAAGGGCATTCTACAATTTGCTCAAGCCGAAGCAAAGGGGTGGCGGCTCAATGATGTGGATGTGTGGAATCCAAGCGATACTTTGAAAGCGCTTGTGAAGAGGACGGGATTGGAATCTAAATATGTGGTCAGAGATGCGGAGAGTATTGCGAGTTTGATGTGGTATGGGGAGGGATCTACTGATGATATTAATTGGATTGCGAATGAGAAGTTTGGATGGTGTTGATTTCGCAGGTTAGCTGGTAATTCTCTGGATATTGAGCTCTTGAATGGGATTTTGCTTTCGTCCAGACTGGTTTATTTCCTTGTCCTACTAACTTAATAATGTACTTACCCGAGACGAGGTAAGTGAGGTGAGTCCCAACATTTAACTCCCCAACATCCCACTTCCAACTCCCTAACTTCCACCCTCCCAATCACTCACAACCTATTCCCACCTCTCCTCCCCTACAACCCCTAACATCCAACCCTCAGCCTCCCACGGCCACAACCCCCCAAAACAGCTCTCACCCCAAAATATCAAAATATCAAAATATCACAAAATCACCCCCCTCCCCCACTCACCCAATTAGGAAGGTGGAACGCAATTTCCCCCTCTCCCGCCACGTGCACCAAGCATTGGATGACAGTTGAGCCTCCATGCAGGTACAGTACCTACCTCACTTATCAAAAGTACGGAATCGATAAAACCCCACTCCTTTGAAGCGGGAGAGGAAGAAAATACCAGAGAGGTATCATACAAGGTTAGGAAAGTTTAGCTATATAACCCTGACCCGTCCTCCTCGGTTGTTCATCCGATGTAGCTTTCTGCTCTCTCCCTCCCCACCACCCCCATTCAACCTCAATCTCTTCCCCTCAAATCCCTTCCTACCTAACTCCCATCCAACTCAATTCAAGATGCGCATCCCCCTCCTACCCCTCCTCTCTTTAAGCCTAGCAAGCTTCACCCTCGCCACACCAACTCCAGAACCAACAGCACCGGCACTCCTCCCACGTATCAGAGGAACGGAATGGATCAACTACACTACCCTCACCGGCTTCTTCTTACAGGATGAGAGTGAGACTGTGCCAGGGGGGTTTGATTATGTGGGTTTTTGCTTTTTCTTTAGGGGTTTTTAAAGAGAGGGAGGTTGAGAGGAGAGGGGGGAGTTCTTAGTTTCTTGCGTTCTTGGGTTTCGGGGATTGGATTGGATCAGATGACGTTGATTTTCATTCTAAGGGCTATGTTGTGCTTTCTCGTTTTTCTTTTCATTTGGATATCAAGGAACAGTGATGCGGTGTTTTACAAGCCGAGATTCAGCGAAAGAGAGAGCTATGGAGCAATCCTCACCCAAAACCAAACCCACAAGATCGAGTCGTTCAAATCCACCTCAAATTTCAAAAACACGACCACCAACAAAGACTGAAAAAAACACACAAACTAATAGACAACCCTAGTCAACGACCAACTTCGGCCTCATAAACCGAACCTACCCCACTGACGACGAGAACCGACCAGGGTGGACTCAATGGCAGAAATTCGAGCACTACGTGTGGCGGCTGAACCGTGGGAGCGGGAGGAGTGTGCAGTACAAGGTGCTGTATATGGGAAGGCATGGTGAGGGGTATCATAATGTGGCGGAGAGCTATTATGGGACGCCGTTGTGGAATGTGAGATGGTTCTTCTTTTGCTTCTCTGTTATCTTTTAGTGTTTGAGGATGTGCTAGAGTGCGAGGGTGGGGAGGGGGGGAGGGAGACAGAGAGTAACGACTGACCATGGGGGATTGAAAATAGTGCTACTGGTCCCTTCAAGACGGGAATGGAACCTCCGTCTGGGCTGATGCAAAGGTCACGCCGAATGGTGTTGCGCAAGCTTTGAAGGCTAATGCTTGTAAGTCCATTCTTAAACTTCCTGCATCCCAATTAAGCAATACCACAAAAAATAAAAGTCATCTACTAACACCCATCAAAAAGTCTGGGCAAATGCAATCAAGACGACCAAAACCCCCCTCCCAGAATCATACTACAGCTCTCCTCTTACCCGCTGCTTGCAAACCGCCAACTTGACATTCTCGGGTCTCAGCCTCCCAGCCGGGAAACCTTTCATCCCGACTGTGAAGGAGTTCTTCCGTGAGGGGATTAGTGGACATAGTAAGTCTCACTCTATCTCGTTCATCCCTTCTCTCCCATTCCATCACAGTTATAAACCTCTCACCCCCAATACCCAATACCCAATCTCACTGTTAATCAAATCACAAATCTCAATCTCAACACTAACAACCCCCAGCCTGCGACCGCCGTTCTACAAAATCCTACATCCAATCCACCTTCCCCAGCTACACGATCGAAGCAGGTTTCACCGAGACAGACGAGCTCTGGAAACCTCTCCTTGCAGAAGTACGCGAGGACCAGGATATAAGGAGTAAGGTTGTTCTGGATGATGTGTTTGATGGTGATGATAGCACGTATGTTAGCGTGACGAGCCATTCGGGGGAGATTGCTAGTTTGTTGAGAGGTATGTTATTTTGCCCTCCATTTCCTTCTTTCCCTCGCTCCCTCTATTTTTCATTTCTCATCTTCAACACTCAATATGTGCGCCGTAACAGACAGTGTGTTTGTTTATGTTGACGAAAATTCCCTATACTGAATGAATGATTGCTAATTCCTCCCACTCACCCAGTCCTCAAACACCGCGTCTTCTCCCTCAGCACAGGCCAAGTCATCCCTGTCCTCGTCAAAGCTGAGACCATCGCCGCGAACCCACCTGCCACTACCACGCTACCTTGGTCTGCGATCTCGACTTGTACTAATCCTGCTGCTAGTACGACGACTACTGCTTAACTTGCTAGATGAGGTGGGGGAGGTGTTGAGGTTTAATGGAGTGATGTCGTGGCGATGAGATGGGATGAGGAGAGATACAGGGAGGATGAGGGGTAGATAATGATAATCACTCATAATGTCGATTTTTCCACGAGAAGAACGCTCTTTTCGAGGATTTGAGATATTTAAAATCAAGCCCCTCCCCCTCCCTCCTTCTCTCCCTCTCGAATGACCCCGCTTGACCAGTGGACTGCTTTACCCAGTGAGGCAGGCTATCTTTACCACCTATGCTTCGCAATCAGCCAGCTTCCATCTTTACTAAAATAAAACTGGACTTTGAAACTGTAAACTACTCGTCACATGTCACACACACACCCTTCTCAACTCTGGAATTTCCTCTCCAATGAATAAATTAAGCTTCCCAAAACATCTCCCCTATTTGAACATCACCAAGAACAGATAAATGAATTGAAGAAATCTTGCGCAACAGGGATATAATTATAATAGAAACCTACGATTATAACGATACCGGAATAAGCGAGCCCTTGAGTATCAACAAACAACCTCATCTCACGACAATCCGAAGCTTGGATTGATTCCATTCTCTAGTATAATGGAAAGGTCCATCTCATTTTGAGCTGCTTTATATCCCTTCAAGCCTTAATGGGAACCGAGTAAGTATAATAATTAACGGCCGAAGAGGTACTCCTTGCGTGAATGAGGTTTGTTTACTCACATCCACAGACCTCGCTTCGCTTCACCCAAAATCAAAATCAAAATCCAATCCATCCTTCCAAAAGCGGCAAAAGCTCCCCACCATTAACCCCTAAAAACTACTCTCTATATAGCTCCCCTACTATACACCAACTCCCCCATCCCTAAACAACTTTGAATAAAAAATACTTCCTTATCCTTAATTCAAAAAGATTCTAATAAAAAAACGTAAGACCAGATTCCGATATATATTCTCAAATACAAGGTAACGTGAGATGATTCATGCGACCAAAGACTGAGGAGAACCGGGCTATTTACAAACTCCTTTGTACATTAGCATCAACAACTCCAAAAATGCATCTTAAAATTTTGTATCTCGGCTCACTGTCGAAGACCTTCCACGTGATCTGTCAACTTGTCTCCTAAATCCGAGAATCAAGACCTTGGATCTCAGATTATTCACTTTAGAAATCCAAAACTCAAGCAGCATACCGAGTGGTAGCGATGCTTTAGGGCAGCCCAGCTCAGGGGTTTTGTGCCCGACGTACAAATGTCCGCCTTTCCCTCTCAATCTCTCTTCACTTCGTATATTCATCCGCCACAACACGATTCAAAAGTATTAGGCGAGAGCGTCTACAGCTTTCCCCAATCACTCGCGGAGAAGCACGCTTGAAAAAAGAAGAATACGCAAAATCCTAATATTACAAGCCTATTATGCCGCTAATAATTAATATTATATTCGAGTGAAAGACTTATGAAAAGCGTAAGTGATTTGTATTAATTTTGAACTTAAGTTACTAATTATATAAGTTTCATGAATACATTAAAGATAATAGGACTTATTTATAAAAGAACAAGTATGCATTTTTGCTTGAGCGATTGAAGTACTTTATGAAGTGAACTATTAAAGTTTCTTTTAGCATTCTTATAGAATATATAACGCTAAAAAGTCTGAGAAATATATGATATTCTTTTTGATTTATGTATTTTAGAAAAACTAATGTATTAATTTTAAAAGAGTATAAAGTAAACGTACTTTTCGTAAGGTTATTAGACTTTATTTATATTAGCTTTTAATAAATTTAGTTAATTAAAACAAAGCTTAAAAGCGCAAGACTGGCCGCGATTCGTTGTGAAAAGGTTTTTATTAATAAACTAAGTGTTGTTTGACTACTAATATACTTATGATATTATAATAAATACGAATTTCGTTATCCTCAAGTTAAAGTTCATATAAGCTTAGTATTATTATTTATTATTTACACGAGGTTAAGACTAAATATTATTATTGAGTTATTTACTTATTATAATAATAACGAAGCAATGTATTACAAAGTACGTTAAATAAATTCTTAATTCTCGTTACATGTTTTAATAATCTCTTTGAATTTTGAGCTTTCAAGTTTATTAACATAGTGTTACGAACGAACCCAAGAAGAGGTATTATTGTAACGGTCGTAATATTTACTTAGTGCAAACACTAAGTGCACTAAGTTGATTTTTAAATAATCAAGAAGTAGATGTATCACGTACAATTAAAAACAATTACTAAGTATAAGTGAAGATATTATTTGAAGTTGAGCACCAAGCTTTTATTTAATGATAAACGTGCCAGTCTTATATAAAACCTTGGTACCTTAGAGATCGCCGTACCGCCAAGGTTCAGCGGTTCATAACGCCAAACCTTAGCGGTTCGTTGGTTTGTCACGTGACTTCATTGCCTCGTAATTCTTCCTAGTCTTAGCTTATTTGTGCAGCGAATCTGTCGAGCCTCAGGCCAAGACACACGTGATACCCCCTTAGAATTTAACAAGCTTTAAGTAATACGAAGAGCTTTATATAAAATTAATATATTTATTATTAAATAAGTATTAATGCAGTATTGGTTTATGTATTACGTCGCATATGTGAATATTGTAACGTTTCTGCTGTTCGCGGGTACTGTGCGTACAAGCTCGTTGGGTTGGTATTGGCGATGAAGTATATTCACAAGACGATTTGGTTTTTTATAGGAATAAAGGCGTTACAAGTAGTGGTAAACTATAAGGTAAACTTACTATATGAATTTGAGCACAAAGCTTTACTACCTAAGAAACTATTTTACTTATATAAAACCTAACAAAATCGAGACCCTCTAAGACTTAGCAGGTCTTGAACCTAGTAGGTTCTCCAAGGTTCATCACGTGCTCTTATCTTGGCTTCTTTGTGCAGCGAAGCTGCCGAGCCTTAGGGCCAAGACTCACGTGATGCTCAGATTGTGACACTATTTCCCTTCCGTTATTAACGTGTTCTTACGCTTAAGTATACCAAAGGAAATATTAATAATGGCCTACGGTTGTTTTCTCTTTTTATTATGCCACCTAAATGTTCTAAGAAATATTATAAATATATTAAGTTGTTCCTATTAATCGAATCCCAAGGAATCGTAATAATTTATTGTTCTTATTATAAGCGCAATACTTGCAAGTGTGTCGTGTCAAAAGGAAATTCTACTTGTTACAATAAGTGCATTCGTTGCAACTAAAAGTGCAACGTTCAAGGTTCCTCGTCTTTGGACCTAGCGAGTGTGCTCCGGGAGCAAAACCGCCTTAATTAAGAGGAAATGAAGACGATAGCCAAGCTATTACGTCTGCAAAAGCAAAAGCGCTTCCTTTGTGAGCGGGCTTCTAAATTATTGCGTCGTGGGCTAAAAACCTTGGACGAGCTGGACAAAGCGAAGGCGCAGGAGAAGGAAGAAAAGGAGAAGAGGAAGGTGGATAAGGCCCAGCAGACCGCTGAGCTGGCGGGCGCCAAGCGCCCTAATAACCCCGTCGACCCCTCGTTCAATACGCTGGCCGACCTCCCCTTCGACCCCTTAGACCCGCTCTAAGCAAATCTGGGTTTTGTTAATGAAAATTAGCAAGCTTCTCAAGGCAGTCAAAAGCTAACTTAAACTCCCATGTGTTCTTAAATAAAGAGTAGTCTAACCATTTCACTAAGTATTTAACTTGCCTTTCAAAGTACTAATAATCTAATAGTTTCTTAATATCATACTCCACAAGTGAGTTAATTAATTCAGCAATTGTCTTCAAAGCTAGTAGTGCTTCTGGTGGTGCTTTTTCTAGCAATAATATGTGAAACACAAGAAATATCTTTTTTATTATTGCAAGTAGCTAAAGCTTATAATTTAGTAGTCCCTTGGTTTTCTTAATTTTAAAAGATCCCAGTTTCTTATAGTCTAATTTGTCGCTTAATTGCTTTATGTTGATATTTTTTTGCAAAAGATAAACCCTATTCCCCTCCTATAGCATTAGCTTTTAACTACGTGCCTTATTGTAGTAGTGCGCATTTCTTTCTACTATAAACTGCAATTCTTAAGATAATTCTTTATGAAGTTTCTTAATATTTTGGACTTAAATGCGTGTCGCATCGTTGTCTACTTCCATATCCACTAGTTCCCTATAAGCCAACGGCTCATAGCTATAATTAGCGAAGAAAAGCGTGACCTTAGTGGTCTCCGTAAACGAGCTATTGTAAGCAAACTTGGCTAGTAGCAGGAGTTTTACTCAATTATTCTAGCGGTAATTAATATAGCAACGCAAGTATACTTCAACAATTTAATTTATTTGCTTATTTTCTTTATTAGTTTGAGGGTGAAAAGCGGTTAATAGCTTTCGTTTGATTCCCAGGAAGGCAATCAAAGCTTTCTAGAATTTTAACGTAAACAACTTGTCCCTATTTAATACAATTTCTTCGAGCATCTTATACTTAAATACTACCTCCTTAAGGTAAACCTATGCTAAGTCTTCGGCCGTAAAGGTCTGCTTAACTAATACGAGGGTCATATACTTAGTAAATCTCTCCATAATAACCAGTATCATGTCATAGCTGACTCCCGTAGCTAGGTCCTTTAATAATGGCAGCGGCCCTATGAAGTCTCATGATATGGATTTCCAAGGTTCAAGTGGTATGAGTACTATGATTATTTGCTTATAAGATGCGTGCCAAGTAGGCTTATTCCTAATGCAAGCATCACAGTTTTCAATCACTCCCTTGACTACGCCGCGGAGCCCTTTGCTCCAATAGTTCCTTGAAATCCTAAGGTACGTCTTACGTATTCCCTGGTGTTTATGCGCAAGAAGCTCATATTACTCCTTAACGTACGCTTCGATTAGGCTAAGCGGAAGCCATACTTTTCCGTTAACGCGCATGATCTCGTTTTTAACGATGTTTTATTGAATTAGTTCCTTAGTCTAATCCAGCAATAGCCTGTCCTTCTGCTAGGCAACTTTTAAAGTATTATGCCAAGGACCTTCCGAAACTGGTTCGATTGCTACTGCTTTTTGTACATTGGGTACCATGTCCCCATTGTCGAGTAGTTTTAGTAAGGCGGTTTCTTTGTAGATCTTATTGTCCTCATAGCCTAGCAACTTGCTTAGCGCATCAGTGCAAGCGTTGTTCTTCCCTTGGATATACTTAATAACTAGGTTAAATAAGACAAGTTCCTCAGCTTATCTGGCCAACCTTTGATTATTAAGAACCTTAGTAGTAATAAAGGTATAAAAATTCATGTGATTAGTGTAAATAATGACTAGGAATTTGGCTTCTTGTAAGTAGGTCTTCCAATGCTTGAGTGCCTTAACGATAGCCATGAGTTCTTTTTCATAGATATTATAGTTCTGCTTGGCTGGGGACATCTTCTCAAAGTAGTACGCTACTGGGTGTAGCCGTCTCTCCTTGTCCCGCTGCAGGTGTACTGCGCTAGTGCAGGTATTAAAGGCGTTGATCTTAACAATGCTCTCCACTTCTTCGTTGAAGCTGCGAAGTATTAGCTCTTTAACAAATTCCGTTTTAATTCGTTGAAAGGCTTCTTTACACTTGTTGTTCCAATCGAAAGGCACTTTTTTCCAAGTTAAGTTGGTAAGAGGTTTTGCAATCTTTGAGTAGCCTTAAATAAACTATTAATAAAAGTTAGCAAATTCCAAACAAAATTGTACGTCCTTAATATTCTTTAGCAACTCTTATTCTCGTACGACTTTGATTTTCTTGAGGTTAATGCTTATTTCTTTTAGGCGTATAACATAGCCAAGGAAAGTAACTTGCTTAACCAAGAATTGGCACTTCAATAGCTTTAATCAAAAGTCCACTTTCATTAGTGCTCCCATAACCTATTAAATGTGTTTCTTATATTGCTTGAGATGCTTTAAGAATACTAAGATATCGTTTAGGTAACATATGACTATTACCTCAATGTAATTCCTTAGGATCTTATTGTTTTATCATTAGCAAGTAGCGGGTGCATTCGTTAGTTCAAACGGCATAATCATGTGTTCCCACAAGCCTAAAGGTAAAATAATAGCCGTTTTTTATTTATGTTTCTTCTTAACTTAGATCAAATTAAATGCATTACGCTAATTAAGCTTGGTATATATTTGTGCCCTGACTAACCTATCCCGCAGGTATTACGCATTTGGCAGAGGGTATACATCCCTTATCGTTTCATTGTTAATTATGCGAAAGTCGCTACAAGGTCTCTCCTTGAGGTCTCCTGGTTTCTTAGCAACCAGCATATTAACGGCGCAAGGCGATTTTAACTTTTAAAGCCATCTTTTCTTTATTCCCTGCTTACACTATTTCTTAAGCGTCCTCGTGGTGGCGTAGCTTTGGTAGCGAAGTTTTTCTACAATAGGTACAAATCTTTCCTTAAAATTAATCTCGTAGTCCCATGGCTAATGTTTTAGCAGAGCTCTTATGTCTTGGGGGTCCTTAAACATCCTTGCGTACTTCCTGTACGGTGCGGGCAGCTGTTCCCGTATATCAACCAACTAATTGGGTTAATTCTTGGCCTCCGGCTGGCTGGGAGCCCAACTCGTTTAGCTGGAGTCCATCGGCGTCATGTTTAAGGAGGCGGCGCTAGCCTCTCGGTCGCCGGAAAGTCAACTGCGTTTGCAGCAACAATTGTCAAACCTAACCATCTTAGTCACCCAATTTATACTAGGGTTATGACTATGCAACCACAAGGTTCCTAACACTACGTTGTGTCGTCTAATGGGCACAATATTAAAGTAAAGCACCTTTTGGTGGTCTCTTATTTGCATAGTGATTTCGTTGATTTTCTCGCGAACTTAACCATTCTTTTTTGCATCTTTTTCATCGAGCAGTGCGAGTTAGTATGGCTTAGGGTTCCGAATAGTAGTAATGTTCCACTTCTTGGCGAAGGCTAGGTTCATGAAGCGTCCCATAGCTCTTGAGTCAACCAATGCCTTCGTCTCTATGCCGGCTAGGGAGATGGTGAAGATCAGCTGGTTTGCCTCCCCCGTTGCCGCTAGCTCCAGGCGTCCTAGTACTATAGTAGCATAACGTCGTTGCTCTTCAACAATTTTTCCCGTGGTCTCGTTTAACTAGCATTATAGTCCATTGTTGTAGTTAATTAGGGTATAAAGTATTTCCAACTTAAAAACTACTAGTCCCTAAATCTCATTGACTTTTATACGATGGGTTAACACGAGTTCATAAGGCTACTATCTTCTTCTTTAGAAGCGCTTACCTATGCCTTCTTAAAGGACTTCCCACGTATTTTTGACTCGAAGATAGTTATCTAATGGTTTTAGCACAAAGGGCTTCCTCGCTTCTTGTATATTGGCTACATAGTGCTTTAGCTTAACCTTAATGTTCCTAGTGTTCTCTTAAAAAACTATGGTCTTACTATCCTAATAAACAACAACACATTCCTTCAAGTATTCTGGGCAGTCATGAGTTCGGTTAACTTCGATAAAGTATAGCTTGCCCCTGGGGGGTAGCCCCCCTTAGTGCCATACCCGTCGGCGGTTGGCGAAGCTGCTGAGAGTCCAAATCTCGTTTAGAGATAGTAAGTAGTTATAGCTATAATCGTCCACATCCTCGTACCAGAGGACCTAACTCTCTTGCTCCAGGTCCAATGACCTGACTGCTTCGTTGTCGAGGGCCCATTCCTCGTTGGAGGGTCCCGCATGGTCTTTATCGCAGAGAGTCACCTGCGAATCCCATTCGGCGACAGCGGCCTCTCGATACTCGGGGTCTCGTTCAGCCAGTCCCACCTAGCGGCAAGGCGTTCCTTCCAATTTCTTTTAAGAGTAGTCCCAAGCGAGGTGTCCTGGTTTGCCGCAATTGTAGCACAAACCCTTCTCGCGCTGTTCCCGCTTTTCCTTTTATTTCTTCGTTTATCCACCTTCGCCCCTCTCGGCTCCATTTATCTGACAATCTTCCTAGTTATTCCTCTTTCCGCCGCTGGGCTAATGAGAGCCCTGTCTCTTCCCATGACACTGGGGAAACTGCGGCTTTCGGAACTGGACAAGGGCGAAGTAGCCTCCTCGCTCGCGCTGTCGTTCCTTGATGCGGTTGTCAATCTCAATCGCGATTTTAATCAAGGCGTTCAAAGTAGTCGTCTTTGGTGCCCGGGAGACCTCGTCCTTAATGTTGTCCTTAAGGCCCTGATAATACTGGGCTCTCAATGCTCCGTCCGTCCATTCCAACCTCATTGCGTAGCGTTGGAATTCGGCCGTGTAATCGTGGACATTGCCCTTCTGGGTCATGCCCAGTAAGTGCTTCTCAGCCTACTCGATTTCGTCAAGGTCTCCGAAGATGGCCTTAATAGCAGTTGCAAACCCGGCGACAATTCTAAAGATGACCTTACTCTTCTCCGCCATAGCAGTGGAGCAAGCTCCGGTTGCCGCGCGATTATTAAGGTAGTCGGTTAAGGCTAGTTCGATCCAATGGGCTACAGCTCCCCTCAAGAATAAGGCAATCCACATAACTTTCAAGGATTCCTATCCTTGAAACCTATCATTATTGAAAGCAATGTACATATTGCATTAAAAAATGAATTGCCTAAGCTTGCCTTGGTCGCCGTGGAAGTTGTCCGGGGGGTTGACCTTAGGGCCGTTAGAGGCCTTCTTGACCTCGGTCACCAAGGTAGTGGCCTTGTCCTCCGTCTTTGTAAAAGGCTCTCCCTTAGTAGACATATCAAGTGGTGATACTTTAAGACAAGTACTTAAAGTGTAACGTTCCTACTATTCGCGAGTACTATGCGTATAGGCTCATCGGGTTAGTATTAGCAATGAAGTATATTCATAAGACGATTTGGTTCTCTATAAGAATAAAGGCGTTACAAGCAATAGTAAACTATAAGGTAAACTTGCTATATAAATTTAAGCACGAAGCTCTACTACCTAAGAAACTATTCTACTTATATAGAACCTAACAAAATCGAGACCCCCTAGGACCTAGCAGGTCCTGGACCTAGTAGGTCCTCCAGGGTCCATCACGTGCCCTTGTCTTGGCTTCTCTGTGCAGCGAAGCTGCCGAGCCTCAGGGCCAAGACTCACGTGATGCTCAGATTGTGACAAATATATTTCAATGCGAATATAATAACAAAGTTCAAAGTATGAGTTGTAAAATTTGTGTTTTATTAAAAAAAGCGCGAAAATAACTAATATATATAAGAGCTTGGAAAGCTATTAAATTTATTACGAACTTTCATTAATATTAGTTCGGCAAAGATATAATCTCTTAGTCTTAGCCTAATTTTTAGTCTTAAGAAAAGTATGTTTTTGTAAAGGCTTGTAAACTAATACAAGTAAAACTTCTTTTGAAAAAACATATTTTAATATAATAAGAACAAATAAATGAAGAACTAATTAGGAAATAAACAAACAAATTAAAAAGATAATTAAGTGTAAAAATCCAAAGAATAATTAAGTGCTCGTAATCTATAGCTTCGATTTAAATGTAATTTGAAAAGGTATCGAAATAAATATAATAATATAAGAATGTTTCGTATATTTATATTAATATTAACTAAGGCTTTTTGGCGTGCAACAATACGTAAAGCTTTAACAAGAAATACCAAAACAGCTAAGCGAGAGTTGTTAATAATATTCTTTAAGCTTGATATTATTCATAAGTTAAGCATATATATGCGCAAGACTTTCTTAAAACTAAGGTTTTTTTTTCTTTTGCTAATACACATACACATACATACATATACACACATATTATACGTATTTGTCTCTTTCAAAATTGCTTTACTTAACTTAATATAACTTCAAACTAATAAGTTACGATAAATTATATTAAATCAAATAATTAATTTAAAAGTAAGTATACACTTTGATAATGGTTTAGCGATATAACGATGTATTAATTGCATTAGTGCTTACACTTATTTTCACAAAAGCTTTTAATATTATATATCATTAATACTGTATTAAATGTGTTTAGCTTTATACGAAGGTTACATTTTACGACTACTTTTTTAATAACTTAAGAAGCAAGAAATGCGCATACTACGCGAAAAAAAAGTCTTAGTGCAACTTAATAAGTAACCTTTATTTCTTTTCTTAATTTAAATTGTATTTAAATTACTAGCGAAACTTCTTCAAATTACTAGTTAATTTTGTGTAATAAATCTCTTAGTTCGTTCAAAAAGAGTATTTTCGTTTGATTACTACGATCGTAATTAAAAATAAAAAAGTTATTGTTGCTATTACTAAACCGATCAATTTGATATTAATGATCGCTACTATTGGCGCACTTAAGAATTTTAAAGAGTTGTCGTTGACTTTATTAAAGAAAACTCGCGTTATGCGCCGAGAAATCGCTAACTTAGCTAATGCAATTACAATAAGTTTTTTTCGTTTTTTTATGTTATTTCTTTATTTCTTTTGCCTTTGCAAAGCTTTATTCTTTTGGCTAATATGTAGCTAAGAAAATGTAGCAAGGTATATTCACGTACAGCTAAGAAGCAATAGAGCATTGATTGAGTTGGTTGGCTTGCTTCAATTAAAAGCTATGAAGTGAAGATGTGAGGAGTTATAGGTAGGCTCGGCTATTGACTAGCGCGGATAATCCAGTTATTCATCCTTCTGACTATCTCGTGACCTTAAACTTGCAACACACCCCTCTAGAGGCATCGCAACAATGTGCTCTTTATGTCACGGTCGCAATGTTCACTCAATGCAAACACTAGGTGTGCGGGGTTAATCTCGGATGATTAAGAAGTAGGTGTATTACGTACGGTCAAAGACAGTGACTAAGTATGAGTAAAGATACTGTTTTAAGTTGAGCACGAAGCTCCTATTTAATAGCAAACGTGCTAGTCTTATATAGACCCCTTCATGCTACGGATCCCCTTGGATTACCATGACCCTTTGGGATCCGGATCACCATGGATTACTACGAGCCGTCGTGATTCATTACGTGATTTAGTTTATGTCTTGGCTTCTCTATGCAGCAGAGCTGCCGAGCCTCAGGGCCAGGACGCACGTGATACTCCCTACCGAGTAGGTCCGTAATACTATCCCCTTTCTTGCCTAGCGTGGTCCCCACGCTTAAGTATGACAAAGGAAATGTCGTTGCGAAATGAAAAGGACGAGGCGATGATGAAAATTATTCGTTTGAATAAAATGGAAAAGCTTTTGGATGAAAAGAAGCGCGGATGGTCGAGTTAGGTTTGTCGACTTGAAGGAGCTCGATGCTTGTGAGAGAGAGGAGAAGGCGGAGCTCGCCCGGCTGGAGGCTAGCGCCGCGAGCCTTGAGCAGGCCTTAGCTTTCCTCAAGTTCCTGGACGTTAATTTTGAGGCTTTTGTTAGTTTGCTTGATTTATTTTGGGAAGGTTTGGGTTTTGCTAGTGAAAGCGTTAAAGCATCTTAAGGTAATAAAGGTTAAATTTGAGTTTTTAAGTGTTTTTCAATTATGAGTACTCTTTTCATTTGATTAAATACTTAGTGATGCTACGAAAATATTAATAATTAAAAATAGTTTTTACTTTTTACTTAGTGTTTGGGTTAATTAGTTAGATTTTTATAATAAGAGTAGTTAGTGCTTTTAGCGGTACTAATTTAAGAAGAGATATGTGGAATATTAAATAAATATTTATGATTTTTAAAAGTGCTAGTTAAAAATTAATTAATTTCTTAATCTTTGCAATTTTAAATAGTCTTAGCTTTTTGTGATTTAGTTTATAACTTAGTTGTTTAGTTGTAATATTCTTTTAAAGTAAGTAGATTTTATTTCTTTTCTTTAGCGTTAGTCTTATGCTACGCTTTTTGTTGTAGTAAATAGCTAATTTGTATGCAATAAATAAAATATTATTAGATAATTCTTTATGCAGCTGCTTTAGTTTATTTCCTTGAAGCATAGCTTCTTATGCGGTTCTTTGACTTGCAATTAGTGTGTTGTATATCGTCGGGTTATACTCGTAGTTCGCGTAAAACAGCGATACTTTGATGATTTCTTAATTTGCGTTATTATATGCAAACTAAGCAAGTGAGAGTAATTAAACTTAGTTGTTTTGCTTGTAGTTAATATAATAGTAAAGATATGTTTTTATTATTTAGTTAATTTGTTTTGTTTGTGCATTTATTTGCGAGTAAAAAACTATTAATATCTTTTGTTTTATTTTGAGGAGTGCTATTAAGGTTTTTTAAAACTTCAAGATAAAAAGCTTGTTTTTGTTTAAGATAATCTTGTTTAGTATTTTGTGATTTGTAAAGATTATTCTAAGAAATACTTGTGCTATTTGTAGCGCGCTTTGGGTTCTTAGTATTAGTATTATGTACACGTACTTTGTGAACTTGTTTATAATTACACAAATTAAGTTGTATTTAATTCTTATAATTGAGTTTATTAAGAGTGGTAATTTGATTACGAAGTTTAATGCAATTAACTTTCATAAGCGTAGTGATATTGCTAGCGATTTTATAAGCTTATACGAAGCATAGTGATTTGCTTTGTTTTGAATACATATATTGTATAATAATATTACGTTTTTGATTACTTTTCTTATATTTGAAAAATAGTATTTTCAAAAGAGCCTTAATAGTGTCTTGGTTATTTCTTAGTGTTTATAAGTAAGTGCCTTATGTTGTTGTTTAATAAGACTTGTTTTGTTCTTAGTGAGAATATAAATTTGTTTTTAGTATAAAAGAGTTTCGCTTAGGGAAAAGAAAAACTCTTCGCTTAGTTTTTTTTTGTTTGGTTATAATTAGGTTGTTAGCGTATTCTTTTTAGATTTTCCCAAATACCAGCTGGTTAATCGCCGCTAGCTGCTTGTGGTTGATTACTAACGAGTTGTTATTTTGCTTAAGTATAGTGTGCGATTTGTGCGATTTGTTCTTAAAATACTTTGGTTTTCAACTAAGAGCATTAGCCTTAGCATTTTTTGTTTTCTTAATATAAGAAATTTGAAGTTTAATTGTAAAGAGTGTTTTATACTATTAAACTTATTATTAATTTAGTTTTTTAATAGTAGTAAAGTAAATAAGATATTTATAATTCGTTTAAGTATTGCTTTAAAATATTATTAATTAAATATTAAAATGTAGTAAATGCGTTAGTTAGTTTAAAGAGCATAATTGTATACTTGTAATAATCGAAATGTGTGCGAAATGTTGTTTTTTGCTTTTTTCTTATAATTATTCTTACGAGGTTGTACGCTTTTTACAGGTTAAGCTAAGTAAAAATCTTAACTTCGCTGAGTTTGTTTCTTAGCTTCTTGGCTAATAATAGTGCGTATTAATTTTTTTTAGTAGTATTGTTTAACTGCTTATAATTAATGTATATTCTTTATTCGTTGTTTTTCTTCTTCGCGAAAAAAACGTTAAATCTTTACGAAGATTTAAACTTTCAAATGAAGCCTTTAATTATATTCTTATTAATGTATTACTTGATTATTATTAAGTTTATTGCCAAATACTCTCGCAATAATTGAAAGATTGGCTTGGTATTATTAATTAACTTAATTTAATAATTGTGGTTTTAATGTTTTGGTAAGATTTTCTCGCTTTTTTCCTTGTGAAATAGTGCCGCAAATTGTGCGTACGCTATTAATACGTCTTATTTCAAATCTTATTCTTAGTGTTTTGTTTTGTTCTTAGAGGTAGCGCTAACTTTTCGAAGGCATTTTGCTTTAGCTTTGTTTTAAAAGCAAGTCGTACAATTATTAAATTGCACTTATAATGTATTTTAATTAATGTTGAAATTTATTGAACTGAGATTCTTATAGCTTGTATAACAAAGTCAAGAGAACTCAAATGCACAAGAAGAAGTGGGTAAAACAAAGTATATTCAAGTTGACTAAGAAGCAAAGATCTGCGAGACGCGTAGAATATTAATACTCTTCGCAACCCCACGTGACTAACCCGCTACTCCTAGCGTAGCTAGTCTAAACCTTTGTATCTATATTGAACTACTTAGTTTCTCAATACTTCTTCTTAAGACAAATCACAGTCTCATTCTTTTAAAGATCTTCGCTTTTCTTAACGTTTCTCTACAAGTCTCATTTGCCCCTTAAACCTCTCAAACGCTACTCTCGCTAGTGGCTTTGTCATGCTATTTACTACCATTTTTGCAGTAGGGATATAATCAACTTTCAAGTTTTTCTTCTTCGTTAGGTTTTGAATAAAGTAGTAACAAATATTAATGTGCTTTAATTACTTGTTAAGGTGTGCGTTCTTAGTAAGTGCAATTGCTTCTTAGTTATCGCTTAGCATTTAAACTAGCCTTAAGTTCCTACCAATGTACTTTGCAAGTTGCAAGTCCCTAAAAACTTATGCAATCCATTGGCCTTGCTTTGCACAAGTTGCTAAAGCGATATATTTTGCTTTGCAGCTAGACGTTGCTACTAAGCGCTGCTTTTTACTTGATCATGAGATTGGACCATCGTAGAACATCGTTACGCTGCCTAATATGCTTTTTCGATCGACCTTGTTATTCGCCCAGTCAAAGTTAGAGTACAGCACGAACTGCTTGTGTACTCCCCCTGGCTCGTAGCGGATCTTGATACTAACTATTGACTTGAGGTATCGAAACAGCGATTTAAGAGCGTGGCCGTGATGTTTTACTAAGTTGCTTATGAATTGATTAAGCTTACTAAGTGTAAATGCAATATTAAGTTTTGTAAAAATCATCGCGTACATTACGCTTTTAATAGCTTATTAATATTTAATTACGTTGATTCGTTTGTTACTATTGTTAGCCAATTATAAATTCTTGTATTCAATTGCGAGGATTACTTTTAGCTTATAAGTCTTTTAAGTAATTTCAAACTTATTTAGTACACTCTTAAGATATTATTTTTAATTAATATCAAAAGTCTAGTTTTTCTTATTACAAGTGATTTTTACTTTGAGAATCTTACTAATCTTCCTCAAATTCTTGGCATTAAATTTCTTTAATAGTATTTCATAAAACTAATTAAGCTTTCCTTACTTCTTAGCAGTAGTAATAATATTATTAATATATACAAGAAGTTTAATATTATTCTTAGAATATATAAATATACATAGGTTTACAAGACTTTATACGAATTCTTAGCAAATAAGTTTTTTTCTAATAAGCTTATTCCAATCCTTAGCCGCTTGCTTTAGGCCATAGAGGCTTCACAGTGCTCACTACACGTATCCCTTTTTAAGTAATATACCTTTTAATAGCTTTAAATATATTTCCTTTTTAAGATGAAATTTAGTAAATGTATTCTTGATATTATATTGAAAGCACTTAAGGTCTTTTGCAGCTACTATTGCTAGGAATAGCTTAAGTGTATTTATTCTAACTATTAAAGCAAAAGTCTGGTCGTAATTTTAGCCGTGAATTTGACTAAAGCCTCTTGCAATAAGTCGTGCCTTAAATCTTTCGAGTAAACCGCTTGGCGTAGTTTTAATTGTGAACACTCATTTGCAAGAAACAAGATTAAATTCTTTTAGCAAGATTACTTCTTAAAAGGTTTTATTTGCATGTAAAAAGAGCATCTCTTTGGCCATTGCAGCGCGCTATTGCTTTATGTGCTTTGAGTTGTTAATAGCTTTCTTATATGTGCAAGAAATATAAATACTAGTAATTACTTTAGTAAGAAATGCAATCTTAAAGTTATTACTTAGTAGGTTTTTTAAATTATTAAGATCTAACTTATTCTTATTTATGCCTAAGATAATCTGTGCAATTATTACTTGTACCCTTTTAGTGTTATCTTAGTCCTTAGCCGTTTTAAATCCTGCCCTCTTACGTGCAAAACGTGTAAAGTATCTTGGCTGTTTAGCAAGTTTTGTGATATTAAGAGCAGCGACCGGCTCAAGGGTAGCAGTTGGAAAATCCTGCGGTTTTTTTAAGTAGGTTATTTCCTCATCGGCATCTTCTACCATAGCTTGATATGGCTTGCGCTTGGTAGTAACGTAATGGGCTAATTAAGAGGTAAGCTAATGAGCAGTTTAAGTGATGAACTAACTTTGGGCAAATTTAGCGTAACGAGCAGTTTTATGAACAGCTTAGTTAACAAGTTGATTTTAAATAGTTTAATCAACAAGTTGATTTTGAATAGTTGCGGCGTTTTAAGCAGTTTGGTCGACAAGAACAGTAAGTGATTTGGAAGGCAGCTTGTAATCAAGCATGTCTTCTTCGGCGAATGCTAGTATATTCTTTGGCGGAGTAAAAGCTGAAATTACAACACTTAGTATTGTACTAGTTATAATAGGTATTGGTTTCGCTTTTTTAACCCTTTTTAATTTGCCTTGAGGTTTCTTATCAAATGTTGCGTTTAGTGTTTCTTGGAGGCCAATAGCGCAGTTTCAAATTCTAAGGTTAATAGTACTGCTTTTAATGCTTTTCTTGATAAGCACTTTGCTTAACATAATTATATAACCACGTTTTAGCGAGTAGACTTTAAAGTGCTTTATCGTGTTCTTTAAGTAACTCATAAAAACTTCGACTTTACTAGAGTTTACAAGCTTATTGTGTTGCTTATTAACTAAGATTATCTTTTTATTAACATAGTAAAAGCATTTGCTTTCTTATTTACAAATATAATCAATCGAGAGTATTTCTCTAGTGAAGACTTTTAGTAGGCAAGTCTTTTGGTCGTTAATTATAAGTCTTGTATTAATGTAATTTCGTATATATAAGTTCACTTTTACAGCTTTGTTTCAAAACTCAATTAGCAGTTGCGCTTTCTTAAGCATTGCTCTCGTATTAAACTCAATCATTTAAATAGTGCGCTCAACAGGTTCATTTTAGTGTGAAAAGGCTACGGTCGTAAATTGCGCGAGAACTCCGTTTTCAACTTTCTAATCGTTTGTAGCTTTAAGAAGCTTTAAGGCATTATTTAATTGCGCGCGTTTAATTCTCTTATTAGTTTAGTATTTCACTTTAACTTTCCACTCTTTAAGAACTTGATAGGCGTCACCTTTGTGCTTAAGTAATAGTACCCAGTCTCTTCTTAAATAAATATTAATAATTAGTAAGAACTATTTGTTTTCACAAATTATAATTAAAAGTAGTTTTACAACGTTAAATTAAATTAGATCAAAGATTATTATTAATTATATACTTAGTTGCTTTAAGATCTTATTTCTTATCTTTGTAATTGCATATATATTACAAATATTTAGATCTTTAGGGATTTTAATCTTCTTTTAAAGAATAGTTACTTTATAAAAATTACAAATCTTATTTGATTTAAAATAAGCAAAGTACTAATAATATTTAAGATATTATTTAAGTTCCTTTTTCTTTATTGCTTTATTATTGCTTTCGTTATTTGTAGTAGTAAAAATAGTAGTTTGACGTGTTTTGACTTTTGCAAATGCTATATCTTTGCACTTTTTTAAAACGTATATAATTACATAAAGGCTATTTATTATTATTGTAGTAACAACTATTTTAAGTTCTTGCTTAAAGTACATGTGGTTTTTATCAAACAAACCTTTTAGTTCTACTTGATAAAGCTTTTTTGCTAAGATTAAGTTAATCTCAAGTTTTAGCACGTATAAAACGTCTTTAAGAATTATTAAGGAATTTGTCACAATCCGGGATCACGTGCGTCTTGGCCCTGAGGCTCGGCAGCCCAGCTGCACAGAGAAGCCAAGATAAGCGTCACGTGAACACCTGGAGCCTTTGGAGCTTTAGGATCCAAGGCTCCTGG
>JAFJYG010000713.1:0-28395 GCA_017366145.1 Cadophora sp. M221
CCTCACACCCACCCCGCCCTTTCCCTTCACTCTCACCACTGATTCAAGATGTCAGATGTCAACATTCCCAAGTTCGTGACTCTTTATCCCTAACCTTAATGCAAGCCTAAGTCGAACCCTAACTTGCACAGTTATCACACACCTCTCCATCAACCCGTTGTCCCCCCAGCACACACACCCCTCACGGAAACCAATCTCCGCCGCCTCCAAACGACACAAAACCTCCAAACGTTCCTCTCGACCCCACAGGATTTTCAACGAATACCACTCGGTTTACCAACAACAAACTCAAGACAGACTGGTGCGGAGATAGTACATGAGTGGGAAGAGAGGTGGAAAGTTGCTAGTAGTGGTTTGATGTCAGATGGTGCTTGATCTTGGAGAAAATGGTCCTCAGAAATGGTAGAGGGGGAGGAGTTGCCAAGTTTTGAGTTATGAAATGTGAAACATGTGGTTTGATGGGGCGTTTGAGCAGAATTTATGTTTCCTCCTTCTACATGGGGAAGGCAAGTGATGGTTGGTGAGGGATATCAACAGTGGCGAGTGAGCCCCTGAAATTTAGCGAGCAAATCAGAAATTTAGCGGGGCATGTTGGGAGCAACCACAGATTCTCATCTGAGCTGGCACTGCATCGGAAAGAGGGCGATAATTTTGTGCAGGGGATGGAAAATGCTTGGATTGAGCCTCTTGATCTCCTTTTTAATCAAGATTTTAAATTATTATTCTTTCATGTCTATCATCGACAGCACTGCATTGGATTTGGCATTGGGTGCAATGCATCTTGCCATAAAAGCCCAACGATAAGTAAAGTCGTCGAACAATATCCAATCCATAGCCCCCAAACTCCCCAAACTACTTGTCTCCATCCTCCATCTAACTCCACCTCCCACATCCACTTCTATCAACAAGTCCCTTCGGACAACTCACCTCCCTAAAAGTCACCGCGGGATTATCCGCATTCATAAACCAATCAAAGCGAAAGAAACAGCCATCTCTGAACATGCCCTTGGGTAGATTATAACACTGACTCCTCTTTGTATATCCGCCATATTGCTCACCCATCCACAAACCATCGAATTGTTTCGCGCAGCCTTGCGGGAACCAACCTACGCCCCCGCCGGGCATCGCGATGTCGAAATGGTTGGGTCCTAGATCGCCACCAGTGTTGGTGACTTGAACGATCATTTTCTTGTTGGCGAGGGAGGTTGTGGTGAATGTGAGTCTGGATTATTATTAATCATCGCTACCCTTGAAATATAATTATGGGAACAAGAGTAAATCGAGATGGAATTCGACGCAAGACCTTTGGAATCACTTACTCATAACAAGCACAACACCAATTTCCTTCCTCTTTCCCTTCTAACTTCGCCGCCGCAAACCCATAAGCAAGATCCTCATTTACAGCCCAAGGACCAAGATTACTACACGCGTAGGCATCGCCTCCATCGCATGAAGACGCCGCATTCGGGTCGGCTCCCGTGCTGGGCCATTTGTCGTTTTTGTTACATGTTCGGACTGGTTCGGAGACTTGGGCTTTGTCGGGCCAGGAACAAGATGGTTTGCAGCAGTCCCAGTAGCGGGTGGTGACTGCATTTGCTAGGGATGTGGTAGTGGTGGTGTTAAGGAGGGAGGATGCGAGGAGGGAGGATGCGAGGAGAATTTGCGGGACTGGGGGGGTCATGTTGGGGAGGTTGAGAATTGTTCGGAATGTTTCGAGGGACGAGTTTCTGTTGATAACGGAACCAACATCGTTGAGCAGGTCGTACTTTTATATCATTAATTCTAACTGCACAGGAAGTAGAGAAGATGCATCTCCTTTCATATTTCATGCATGATGCTTCAGCTCCATGCACCGTTGCTTGGCACCACTCGCCTCCCCAGACAACATCACGACTTTCTGTGAAGTCTCCACAAAACAGCATAGCGCCGCGGGGTTTCCATCCACACGGATAGTCTAAACGATAGAGGAGTGAATGTACCTGTATCCACGCTGAGTAATATCGCACGCTTCCCCGAACCTTCTCCACCTTTCGCTTACCCGCCTTTTCGGCTGACCCGAGGTCACCGCTTACCTTCAGCTTCTCTCAAGCAAGCCTTGAATTTTCATGAGAAGATGGGATTTCCAAAAATGCTACGTTGGATTTGAGGGGAAAGAATGCGAGGAAAAAAATGCGGTAAAGGCTCTAGGAGAAAGAAGACAAGTTCATCGGTGTTGATGGATTCGAGCTCAATGCAATCATCTCGGCCGCTGGAATCTTGGTTCCTTTGGCTAGGCAACACGGCTTTCGAGATAGACTCTCTATCTGTGCGCGAATCAACATATAAAGATGTACATAATTATTATTTCAAGATAACAAGGCTCAATGTATGGAGACTGATATATACGCATCGAGGAACTAACAATCAACAGACTTGAATTACGGCATTCGGCTACCTCTCACTCTTTCACAGGTGGTACAAGAACCGTCGAGCTGTCACCAAGTCAGTATAAATTCACAGTCATCTTAGCCATACACTTACGCGCTCTCGCCGCCATCCTTCTCGCCGTCTTTCCATTTCTCCACATCAATGACTTGTCTCCCGTGCCACTTTGTCATGATATTCTCACCCTTAGATCTTAACCTCAATTGATACCAATGTGGGAATCCCCTCAAGAAAGTCAAAGTGGATCCAAATCCAGGAATGATGACCTGTCCACTGTGACCCGCGAGGACCTTCTTGACAATAGCCTCGGCAACAGTTTCGGGCTCTAGGGTCGGGACGAGGAATTTCGAATCGTTATTGTATCCTTGGAAGAGCGGGGTCTTGGTGTAGCCCTGGTTGATGACCACTGTTCGGACCTTAGGCGCGCCGTAGCGGGTCTTCAATTCGGCTGTCAACCCCTCGTGAAAAGAGTGTGCTGCGGCCTTCGAGGCGGCATAATCGACCATGTTGGGGACCGTGATGTAAGCTGCGAAAGAAGCAACTGTCACGATCATCCCGTGGTTTGCTTTCACCATAGCTGGGACGAACTCCTTAGCCATCCAGTAGTGGGCCAGGGTGTTAACGTCGAAAGTGAAACGGACATCCTTTTCTGATGCGTCGAGGATGCTCTTTCCTCGAGCTACACCAGCGTTGTTGATGAGAATAGTTGGCTCTCCCACATCTTTCCGGATTTCGGCCGCGACAGACGCGATGGTGGATGGCGAAGTGATATCGCACTTGTAGTAGTAAACGTTCGATGCTACATATTCCTGTTAGGCTTGTCCAAATAATATCTCAAGTCTGGATCTAGACTCACGAGCTTCAAAGGTCATAGGAATAACATCCAGGACCACAACCTTGATGCCCTTCTCCGCCAACAACTTGACGACATTCCCACCAATACCTCCCGCACCACCAGTAATCAACACAATCTCCTTGTTCCAATCATATGTATCTGAGGTCCAATTGTCTAGCACGCCCGCGTCGAGATAGTTGGACGCCCATCGCACGAGCCCGAAGTAGAACAATTTGCGAATTCTAGAGAAGGCTGTCTCGTGGAGGATTGATAGGTCGGAACCTTTCTTGGTGTAGCGCGCGAGGAGGAGGAATACGAGTGTAAAGGCAGGGTTAAGTGCTGTCTTCTTAATGAAGCGCCCGATGGGTTCACTCGTTAGACCTAGAATAGTTATTAACTGGCGGCTCCTGTTGATAGTAAGGGTGGGCGCGTAAGTACCTTCTCGTGGAAGCCATCCATTGTGCATAGGCATCTTGATATGTTGCTTTCCTCAATCGCTAGATTAAAGAAGGTTGTTTTGCTGATGCTATGCTCTTGGATGGGTTTGGATCGACTGCTGAAGATGCTCTCTTGATGGGGGAAAAGGGGGAGAGATAAGACCAACGGAGGGCAGAGAGTTGATATGGGGTCGCCCAGCCCCAGCTCTTCTCCGCATCGTCTCGGCCCCGGCCTTACAACTCTATTTGGACCGCATTCCAGGTTTGAGGTCTTCCATGTGGTTGGGATTGAGCCGAGGTGCTAGTTCAAACGCGGGGTAGCTGGCCCGGAGCCGAGCCTCTAGCTATTTTGGGATTTCACCAAGAGCCCAGCCGAAGTCCTCATAGAAAAATCAACAAATAAAGTACGATGACTGATAGGCCATGGGTCGTAGTTACAAGCTAGTACATACTGGTAGAGCAAATGAGATCATTCACCTGTGATGTGAATAAGTCGCGATTCCCGAGGAGGTATTATGGACTCAAAGATAAAACAAATGTTGCTGGTGTGGAACAATCTGATAGAGCTTAAACTGAAGTTTTACTGGTGAGCCGTGCTCAGATTGAACGTATGACTACTATGGCAGAGTTTTTGACTTATGAGTCGCCCTGCGCTTGATACTTTTGAGTCATGAAACTTTGCATATGACGTTGGCCCAAGTGGTCTTAGAGCTGTAGGCGGCCTTGAAGCGATCAAGGATTGTATCAATTCAGCAACCAGGGAAGAACAACGGCACAAGTTGAGTGCTGCTGCATGACAAGACTTTGCTTGGATCACACCCCAAAATTCAGCTTCAACCCGTAACCAAAGCTTATTTGTGTTTGTTCACGAATTTTTACCAGCTGCACTGATAATCGATTAGAAAATATCGCCTCAGAAAGCCAGAAAGCTAGGGAAGAGTTCCCTCGGTCCTTCGCCAGAAGAACAAATGGTTCAAACCATTTAAGAAAAAACTTGGCAAATATCCAAGCTTTCTGGACCCTAATGCAGTAGCCAGGAGCGCTTACTCGCCCACTGTTACTAATCCATCCGAATTGTTTAGGCATACTTCAACCCCCCAGGTATGGTGTATCTTATCAGCCCTGCGAATCACTCAATGCATGTCGCGGGTCCTAGCAAGGGCACCCGGATTTTGAACCTGCCTCCGCAATCTAAACAGACTAGAATAGGCGCGAAACATCTTTTTGAGATCTTCTATATGATGAAAGACGGCATCTTGACAAACTGTAGAGTAAAGGGTGCTAGAAATATCTGCGCAGAACATGAAAACAGCGACGCTACCCCGCCAACCCCTCCTAACTGGAATAGAAAAGACACAGTAAGAATTATGAAGAGGGTTTCCTCACTCATATGTTGTACACCAGTTTGCCCGGAAGACACAACGTCGAGTATGCTTTCCCAAGTCGAATACCACCTTCAGGCGTTTGCAGAAGTTGTCTTCTACATCAAAGCCATGAATGCAAAAGCTCCAATCCATGTGCAATGAACTCCTGTCCTCCAATCCAACATCCCGACTCCCCCGAGCCCGTCGGCAGATGTAGCGTCTGGTTTTGTTCCTCCCAGTCCATTTCCACTTCCACCCTTGCTATTTCCTTCGATCGCAGTTCCAGCAATTCTTGTGAAGCTATTCGCAGACGCATTCAAAGTGGCCTGGTCCAATAGTGAATTGTTTAGAACATCGCACGATGGTCGACTGCTGTCTTCCGATATCGAGTTCGTCACTTTGATAGGCAAATCGAAGATGGTGTACATATCCGTCCCATTCAACCGGAAGTTTTGGCGTATGGATATCTGCTCCCTGTCAGCGGGCCATCGCATATAAGTCCAGTCCAGAATTCTTACATTGTAAGCTCCCCTAGCAGAATCATTATCGCTCGGCGCACCGTCTCCAACCAAGCAATCCGGCCAGATCCAATTTACATGCTTCACTGTGCTCCCCGGCTCCTGCGCCATGATCTCTCCCAAGCTCGCGTTTCCTGCGCTGGCTGTGCCATTCGATACCGTGAAGTTCTTCCCGGTCGTATAGCTGGAGAGAAAGATTGTGATGTTGTAGATGGCAGATACCGGGTCGGAGGGGTATGGTGAGAGTTCGAGCTGGCCGTTGGAGGTGACATCGAGCGCAACATGTAGAGTATCTGATAGCCATCAGCGACTGGATTGCAAGAAAGAACGGGGGCAGAGTCATACCTCCACCCAGTGGCGTGTTAGGCTGTGGTGCGTCAACAACCGCGATTCCAGGCGTAAAAATCTGGCCGTTGACAATTTCCTGCGCAGTTAAACATCTCGCCAGGAGGGCAATAGCGACAGTAAAAGGAAACAACATCTTGGTTATTTCATCGAGAAACTTCGATTAAAAGAGAAGGACGGAAAAGATAGAAACAGAGGGGACGTCATGAAAGAGGGGATAAAGTTGGCAGACATGGCAGAGACGGCAGCAATAATTATAGCAATATCATGTCATACTGGACAGGGAAATGACTTCTCCCGTATCGGAATGGTATGATGATCCTGCATCCTTACGCCAATGCATTTCTGGGTCGGTCAGGCGTGTGTCTGCAAGCAAGATGATTGCCGGTATTCCGAGAATTAATTGCTGCAAAGAGACAAGCTGGTGAGGTTGAAACGGCATGTGTATCAAATAGATTGGAGACGTCCAAATTGGGTTGTGGCTGGGCCAAAGATGTGGCTTGGACCTAGTTCCACGTGATATGCTCCTATCTTTGACATGCGATCTTAATCTCAACGACAGCTGCTCCCGTTGGACTCGCCATTGACCTATCACACCTACCGTGATGCAAAGGCTAGGATGAGAGCTGTTCCTGTATCATGTGGTGTACTTGGAGGGGTCAAAGGGGTTCGTCCGGGCTCGCTGACACGATACTGCTCAACGAGCTTGTCCCTGTTCCTTCACCACCAGTCGAAGCTTCATACGAGCCGTGGTCAACCAGCTAGAGCGACTTCAAGAGCTCCGGGTTGTCTTGTTTTTCGCAGGTTCGAATCTACGGTGCGCTATATTTCGAGACAAAGGAAAACTGAATGGAACAACGCCACAAGCAAGAGGGTCGTATTCGATTTTACGGACAACTTGTGCGCAAAAGTCTCTGATGAAGTCAAGCATGCTTTAGCGACCTGTAGTCCGGTGGTAGCCTTGGAGTCTACCATCTACACTCATGGATTTCCTTACCCGCAAAATGTGGCTCTTGCCTTGGGTTTGGAAGAGATTGTACGCAGTCATGGAGCTGTACCAGCGACCATCGGAATCTTGAACGGTGTAGCCAAGATTGGTCTTACAGGAGACGAGATCACGATGCTTGCTTCAGCGGCCGGTAAGCCAGACACGATGAAGGTTTCCAGGAGAGATCTTCCATACATACTGGGAATGGTGAGAATTGTTCGAATTGCCCTCTGAAATTATCTTTCTGACCCATACAGGGGCTTTCTGGTCGAAAGCTTAATGGGGGCACCACTGTGTCGGGAACAATGATGCTTGCTCATCGGGCTGGCATCAAAGTTTTCGGAACTGGTGGTCTTGGAGGTGTTCATCGTGGCGGTGAAAATAGCATGGATATTTCCGCTGACCTGACTGAGCTTGGTCGGACACCAATCGCAGTCGTGAGCAGTGGTTGCAAAAGCTTCCTGGATATTCCTCGGACTCTGGAATTTCTCGAAACGCAAGGGGCTACTGTCTGCACATTTGCGGATGGGAGAAAGGGCGATATTGACTTCCCGGCCTTCTATACTCGAGACAGCGGCATCAAGAGCCACGGAGTAGTCCAAAACCCCAGAGAAGCTGCTTCTATGATCTGTAAGATTGCCAATTTAGCGCCAGGATGAAAGCTGACTGCGTAAGATGCACAAGAAGTTCTCGGCAATTGGCAAAGTGGGCATTCTACTATGCATTCCGGCCTGCTCTTTGCAAATCCCATCCCGGAGGAATTTTCGATTCCTAAAGCTGAAATCGACATCGCCATCAATCAAGCTGTACAGGAAGCTGCTGAGCAAGGATTCCATGGACATGCGAACACGCCATTTATCCTTGCTCGCATCAAGGATCTTACCAAAGGCAACAGTTTGCCCGCAAACAAGGCTTTGATTGAATCCAACGTGGCTATGGCTGCGAGAATTGCGGTTGAGCTTTCGGCATTAAGAAAAGCTAAAGGCAACCTTCTACGGTAAGTCAAACAACACACCCCATGCAACACTGCTCGGTTCGCTTATCGGATTGAAGTATGAAGCAAGATCCTCGGAACCGAGTGAAGCCGTCAGAGAACGGGCAGTCGTACGGAGGTTTCGCAAACCTGCCTCCAGGCCAGAAACAAATCAAGCCACTGGGAGATTCACCAGTGCAGCCTTCATCAAATATCCAAAGCGACTCTCAAGCAGATGCTGCATCTATCCAGCACGTGGATCCAGTCGCCAATGTGCGTATCCCTCCAAGCGGCCTTTTGTTTACGAGCAGAGCCTCACCAAATCGCAACGCATGTTAACTTCTTACAGCATTCAATATACGTTCTCGGTTCTGTTGCGGTCGATCTGTCCTGTGACTACACCCCACTGGAAGAAGCTGGGGTCCAAACTACGTCAGGCTCGCCTCAACTGCATACCTCAAATATTGCAACTATCGTTCCCTCAATCGGCGGAGTCGGTCACAATGTGGCTTTAGCTGCGCATCTCGCCAGCGGGGACGCTTCCGTGCAACTGCGAAGCTTCGTTGCTGATGACCTGTAAGTGAATCTGCCACATTACCCGAGCTCCTGACTGAAAAACTTTTAGAGCGGGCAATACCATCATATCTGCCTTGAAACACGAGGGTCTCGCTACCTCCGGGATCGAGATATTACCATCTAAAGCCTCTGATACGCAAGCTATCTCCTACCGAACAGCTCAATATGTGGCTGTTAATGACATCAAGAAAGATCTCGTTCTCGCCATGGCAGACATGAGCATCTTTGCCAACGTATCTCCCAAATCTCTGATGAAAATGAGCTCATCGCCAGACCTAAAATGGGCAGTGGTAGACGCAAACTGGAACAGGACCAACATCAAAACTCTTATCGCCTACTACCACAGCATTAAAGCCAAAATTGCCTTTGAGCCAGTGTCAGTTGCCAAATCAGTGGGTATTTTCGAACCCGACGATGCCAGAACCAACAACGGGCTGCAGCCATTCCCCGAAAATATTCTCGATCTCGCGACACCTAATCAGCATGAGCTCGCGGCCATGCATGCAGCAGCGAAGAAATATGAGTATTTCGAGTCCGAAGCATGGTGGAAAGCGATCGATGCCCTCGGCATCCCAAGTTCGGGTGCCCGCGATAGATTCGTGTCCATCACCAATCACAAACTCACTGACGAAGGCATTCCAACCCAGGCAATTCAGTTGCTACCCTTCATTCCCACGATACTCACCAAGCTCGGCGCAGAAGGCGTTCTCATGACCGAGCTGCTCAAGCCAAATGATTCCCGGCTTACCGACTCCAAATCAGCACCATACATCCTGTCTCGCTGTGCCAACGGCAGCACAGAAGTCGGCGGCGTTTACATGCGGCTGTTTCCTGCCATTGAGGTTGTGGAAGATGTCGTCAGTGTCAATGGGGTTGGTGATACTTTCCTCGGTGTCCTTGTGGCTGGTCTAGCAAGGGACCTCAAATTGGACGAGAGACTACTGAACATCGCTCAAAAGGGAGCAGTCATGACATTGCGAAGTAAAGAATCTGTCAGTCCCTGTCTCGGATACTTGAAGACGGAACTGGATCTGTTAGCTTAGAACTCGCATACTTGTTCGCTTGTTGACGTGGAGACTAATGTCCAAGAGACCTATAATCCATTACTACTTCAACTTGATATGGACAGCTCGTCAAGACCTAAATATATTACATTGAGACTATCCGTGCTTGTTTAGATTTCTGCTATTCTTCTGCTCTACTCAAGACCCATGAAACCCGACAAAAAACCTGTTGTCAAATTTAACAGCCAAAAAGCCGAATTCTTCAGGTGGTAGTTTTCTCGTTGGCTTGGTAGCCAATGGATAACTGGATTCTAAGAGTTGTGGCCATTGCTCACGGTCACTTCAAGCGAGGTGAGAATTTCTAGCACCTTCTCTTTAAACTTATATGTCTTCACGCCTTTTTAATGAAATCTCTTTAAACTCGACATGGAGCCTCTACTTTACTCCCTTTCGTGGCGGAAATCACCTCAAAGCGAATGGAGCACACCTGCGCGTTCTACGGTACGCTCTTTATGGAAAGCCGGAAATTCGATAGCCGAGATCAAGCGACAAACTACTATTCCTCGAACTACAATAAAACGATGGATTGAGGCTAAACATTCTCGTAATCAAAGGAAAGGAAAGTTGGCAAGGCGAAGATTTGTTTCTAAGCGTCAAATTCGTCAAATTATTCGATATATTGCAAAGAATTGGCCTACTCGTTGACTCTCCCTCGAGCAGGTAGGGGCCCACTTAAACATCGAGGCTTCAGCGCATACTATTCCACGAGAACTTCGCCGCGCAGGTTATCGACGATGCATTGCTTGCCCAAGACCTTTTATCTCTCGAAAACAAGCAAAGAAACGCCTTGATTTCGCTTTTTCGCATCGCTAGTGGGGGACATCCGATTGGGCAGCTTCTCGAGAAGGAGGAGGAGATTGGAGAAAGGTTATTTGGAGTGACGAATGTATATTCGAGCTTGGAAAGACTGGAAAAGTTTGGATTACTCGAAGAATCGATGAAAAGCGGTGTCCCGATTGTATTAAGTCGGTATATCGATCAGGGAGAGTATCAATTATGATTTGGGGAGCATTAGGCTAGGATTGGAAGTCTTCTTTAGTGTTTCTCGAGAAAGAAGACGGCTCGAAAGGTATTACATCAAAGACTTACCTTCATCAAGTTCTCGAGCCAGTTGTTTTCCGAAGTTTGATCAACTCGGGCCTGAGTATATCTTTATGAAAGACGGCGCTAAGGTTCATTTGGGATATGCTTAATTACCTCGACTTGAGCATGGTATTCGAGGCTTTAAGTGGCCTCCTTCTTTACCTGATTTGAACCTTATTAAGAAGGTTTGGCGATGAATAAAAGAAGAGCGAAAGAAACTACCGTTTGTACTAATTATAATCGAAGAGCTAAAGAGGGAAATTCAAAGGCTTTGGAATCAAGTCGATTCACGTGATTTCAGATAATATACAAAAAAAGTTAACTTATAAGATTCAAGATATAATTAATGTACGAGGATTAGCTACTATTCATTAATATATGGCTTCATTTTTGAGTCGCATTATTAATAAATCGTTGATTGATTACTAACAAAAGAAGAAGTGTTACTTTTGGAGGGGTTCGCTTAAAGACCGGGAGCAATGGCCACAACTCTTACAAAGTATCGACAGCGACAGACAACCAACAGGATATTGTTGCCTAAAGGTATTCTCTAGACTCGAAACTCTCATGATGGGTGATAGGCTTTATAAACCTGCAACGCACCTTCTATACTCTGCACCAAGCCAAAGAAAACAGTCAGCGCCAAAACTACGGCAGCAACCCAGAAGGTGTACCACTGAACACGTTTTCTCCTATCATACCACCACTGGGATATAGTTCCCGGCTCGGCTTCATCAAATACTTGTTTCAGGATGATCAGTCGATCGTGCCAGAATTGGAAATTCTCGATATGTCGATCCTCGGCTCGCAGGCGGCCACATTTCATTACTTTGCTATCGAGATTCTGAACACCGCACATTTTTCTGAACCACTTCCTTGTGATTTTGTCGGTATTCGGAAAAAGCAAGGCGAGAGTTTGGATGGTCTCTTCAACTAGTCCGTCAGGATATAGTTTGCTGTGGCTGTCAGTTTAAGAATCACTCAATCGCAAATCACATACCTTTTCAGCTGGCATTCCAAAAACGAAGCATGGTAGAAAATTGCTACTTTCTTGTCTTCGTCCACAAGTCTTAAATGGTCTGCCAAATTGTTCGTCCATTCAATCTCGATACCAGATATTCGTCCAAGGTTGCCAGCGTTGAATATTCTTTCCAGCTTCACGCTTTCACTTCCTAATTTCTTAGGATCTTCGAACCTCTCTTTCAAACACTCCTCCATTGTCCCATTCGTCCAAAGAAGTTGTCTCCGGCCAGTAAATCCGTATTGCAGATCTCCAAAATCCATCATCAACAGAAGGCGGGCAACGAGGTCGATTGAACCATTGAGTACTTCCTCCTCATTTGTTGGCTTTGGCTGAGATAATTTTGGACTCAAACAATTCTTGATCGCACTTCGCTCCTGGCCGGCTTTGATATTCTGGGCAATCTCAATGATGTCTCGATGGGTTCGTATGGAGACATGTCTCCCGCCGTCGTACAAGGCATCACTGCACTGCTCGCTGTAATGGCGAAAGTAGGTGTCAAAATCGAGATCGCTGTCGTAGAATTGAGATGGCTGGATAGTCAGATCCCACAAATGCAGCATGATCTCACATTTCGTATCCAAACTGATGGGGGAAAGCTGCACTAAGCTGTCTAGAGTATCTAGAGAGGACATCTGCATACTGGTACTACGTAGCACCAGTGTGTCTCGGGTGACAGTATGCCCAGGTAGCTAACTTCGGAGAAGACGAGCCGAGTCGAGAAATAGGGGGGTGACTCGGTTGGCAGAGGTGGAAAACGAAACGTTCAAAGTTCAAAGATCAACGAAATAATTCCTCGTGGAGGCGCTCAAGACGACGGATAGCAGACACCATGATGTCGAACTGTGATACAAGAATTCATGGCTTGGAAAATCAGCTTCAGCTAAGGCCTGCACCAATCCCAGCTGAGAAGTGAGGCTGGTGGCTTGTAGCTGAAACGCTGCGTTGATTGCCGCCCATTGCTGCGCCTCAATTGGGATTCTCTGACCTCACTACGTCGAACCTCTGCTTTCAACTTCAAAGTGTTTAAACACTGGATATGAAATACTATGTTCGAAACACAACACTCAACCGCATTGTCTTAATGCGTCCCACTTCCTATGTATCTAGCACGAGCAATCTCAAACGGCTGCAACCTCCCGTGTAACATCGCCGTTCAGCCTTGTCCTCGTCGAAGAAATGATCACGAGCAGCACAGTCCCCTGGGCTAGAAGATTGAGGAAGAGTAAATGTCAGTGGCCAAGTCCAGAGCTTTCAATTGGCCTCTTCTATCGGAAAATGGGGAGCGCGTCTTGCTGGGAGGCAGTAGGGGCAGCTCGAGAAACATTTGTTCGGATTGCCGATGAGATTCGTCTGTATCTCGATAAACATAGCGACGAAGTAGCTCATCAAGTTACATGGACCATGTACATGATTGGGAAGACGAGGGAGAGCGCAGAGCCGATGATCATGTTCTGCTGTAGGGACACCGACTGTCGTAAGCGAGTGAGGAAAACAGTTGAACAGAGTGGCATCCTGGAGAAATATCCCGGAGTACGAGTTGGCGATGCCGTCAGACCACCAGACTTTGACCAGCTCGTGCAATTAGCTGGCACAAGCTCTCATGGGGACTCGAATCTTTTCCCATCATTAAGTGGGGGAAATCGCAAGCGACAACGTTCAATGCTTGCTTCAGATGGTGATCTTGATACAGAAGAAACCAGCGATGTCACTATCTATGGGCGAGAAGATAGGCTGGGTGTAGGTTGCCCGATTGTAATCGTCACAAAGCACCATTCCGGCACCTCGTCACCGACATATATGCGAGCGACTGCTGGTGGTATCCTAGTAGCCGGCAATAGGTATTTCTACTTGACCACAGGCCATTCGTTCGATAAGCCCGCAGATACGATTCCGAAAATAGAAGATGACAATGATGAGGATGACTATGAGTTTGACATTGGCGAGGAGAGTGACTCCGAAGGAGATTCTGGGTTTGTTGAAACGACTAGCAGAGGTAGCCTCAGCCCAGACCTGGTCGATTACAATGGCTCTGATGAGTCTAGCCCTGCTTTTGAACCTTCTGGCAGTCTCCCATCTACAGCATGCATCGAAGAACAACGCGAGATAACGCCGTCGCTCAACAGAATTGGATCCATGGATCTGAAAGAAGATTCGATGGAAGCTTCCAGTCGTCGCCCGGGAATGAAGGAAGCAGGCTTCGGGCTAGAGCCACTGCCATCTTTGGATGATCATATCGTCGTTGGAGACTTGCTCGAACCAACGGTGTACCAGCCACATCTCGATCTTGATTACGCTCTAGTGGAATTACGGCCCGGCCTTCATAACCTCAATGAGGTCGCACGGAATGTGGGCCAATACGGATTCACTATCTACCCACGAAGGATAGTCATGGGGCGCCCCCAGGAAACAAAAGTTCTAGCTGTGACCGGCTCAGCTGGAGTATTGGAAGGAACCTTGTCTGGTACACCCACGTATCGTAATCAACCGGGGTCGACTAAATTTCGCGAGATGTGGACTGTTCGACTTGTTGGACAGCTCAATAAGGGTGACTGTGGGTCCTGGGTAGTCGATTCCGTTACAGGAGATCTTCTTGGGCATATCATTGCTGGTAGTCCAAAATCCGGAGTCGCCTACATTTTGCCAGCTCAACAGATCTTCGACGACGCCCCAAACAGATATGGTCTTCAGTTACAACTCTCCACAACATGGCGTGCTGGAGAAGCTTCTACCAGCTACGGTGACAGGCCCACGCTTGGTTTCAATAACACTTTTGAAACTACGGGGTCTCTAGCTGCGTTCCCAGGACAGGAGCTTTCTTCTGGGTCGAAAGGAAAAGAAAGGGAGTTTAGCGAAACTATTTCAACAGAAATCACCGTGGCTGGGCAGTTGAGGAGATGGAAGTGCCCTGTCGAAAATTGCAAGTCCCACGAATATGGTTGGTCCACCCAGGAAGAACTCGAAAAGCACCACAACGAAAAGCACCCCTGTGCCGCAACGGCATATTCCTGTAAGTTCAAGCCTTGCCTCTATAGTTCTAAAAGAGAGTCGAACTGTAAGCATCACATGGAAAAGGCTCATCCATGGGAGTACGTTCGACCTACAACGAGTGAGAGGCGCGGCAAGCCCTTGGGAATCAGGAAAGCTCAGCACCAGTCCAGAAAAGCCAATCTCATGACCCCGCCGGACGACATGAACACTAATTCAGATGCGAAATCCGATAGCGGGTACAAATCTCTATTCAGCATCTTAGGAGTTCCAAGCATTCTGATGACATCGCCGGATGTTCCATTCGGGTTTGGATACGAGCGGTCGGAATACCCACCAAAGCACGCAAATGGCCATGATGTTTTGATTAGAGGTCATGACACTGGCCGCATGGCAAACGCTCGATCTGAGTTCTCCGACGATTCTGGCATCTCTGGCATGTCCTCCTCCAGCCACGCCTTGTTTCAAAACCCCATGAACTTGGTCCCTGACCCTTATGCATCGTATCAAGACGGACAATTGGTTGCCATTGGTGTCTACCGGGAAGGACGGTACTTTTGCCAGCATCTCGAAGGGATTTGTCACGAGCATTACTATACCAGCGAAGAATTGCAATATCACTTTGAGCAACGCCATTTCGCTTTCACGCGAATATCCCCCGCCGAACGCCACATCTGCTCCCAATGTGTCGGCCTCAACGAAACGGTTTTCGGGTTGAAAGTGACAGAATGTAAACAATGTTACTCCCGAGGCACTATACAGCTTTGGATTTACGGAATGTTCATTTGGACGTCTTCAGGCCAAAAACCTACAGTGAACGATTTCAACGCTCCACCCAGCTTTAATTCTACTCTCCCAAGCTTCGACGAAGGCTTTGAAGACGGTATTGCCGATATTGACTCATTCAATGCCCTGCTTGTCGGCATAAATGATTCTGTCCCGCAGATTCACCCAAGCATCAACTTCTTCGCCAACCCGCCAATTCAAAGCCATGGTTTGCCGAATATCTCAAATGAGATCTTTTCAAACGACTGCAGCGAGGTTACCGACCTCGGAGAGCCTTCCAACGCTCGAAGCTCAGTTATCCAGTTTGACTCCGAAATGGGGCAAGGCATTCCTAAGGATTCGCAACCTGGGTGGCAAACAGGCGGAGGAATCTCACCCGTAGAAGAGACTAGCTTAACAAAAACAACTACTCCCCTTGGCTCGGAATCAGGTTCTCCTCTTGGCTTCTCCGAGTCAAGTTCTGTCATGTCTCTTTCCATGGACTATGATGGACCCAGCTTCGACTTCCAAGCGTGAAATCACTGAAGTTATTTCTAACCGTGGTCGTGCGGAAACCATTCAATTTTCATCTACTCTAAGATTTCCCTGTGGGCATGGTCAGGGTGCAATGAGTATGCGGTCCGAAGACGGATTTGATTGCCAATATTGATCGGATGTATCTGAAATGCTTAGGGGTTAGACAAGTCACACATATCAAACTGGGCCTTGTTCAGTGAACTTTATTTTTGTCTATCTATTGTTCATTCACTTTATTTTTACCTATGCACTTGGCTAGGTCTCGGTTACGAAGGAGTTAGGCGTTTGATGTCCTTGTTTGTCGCCGGAATCTCCATGGACGGAGCTGGCTTTGGCATCTTGTCATGTATATATCTCACAGGTACTGGAAAATTGCATATTCAGAACACGTTCTCGCATCAAAGACGCAGATTCAATCGAAATGTTGATGTTATCTCATGGAGTCTTGCAGCCCTCGTCTTTTGGAGAGACAGGAATAGAATCAATCAGATGACCAGAAAGTCAACCGTGTCACTCTAAAATGTCTACATGGCTAGACCAGAGAGCTGTGCACTAGTTGTAAAGAGAAAGCCATGCGCGCCCACGCCCATACTGCCGCGCCTTACCAAAACAGCCCGACTTATAAACAAATCGAGGGAGAATACTATTAGAATGAGAATTGCGTTGACGCTAATCAGGGACATTGAGCGTGCCATGTTTGCGGTGGGAATTCGTGTGGAATTGAGGGGAAATAAAGTAGCTTTAGAGGAATGGTTTCGTGATATATCAATGTCAGTCACACCCGTAGTTGGTGCCTTGGATTTGAGGTCACAGTTCATCCGTCTTTTTAGCGAAGGGAGGTGTGGGAGCTCGCTTGCCGAATATTTGGAATTTGGCATATTTACATTTAGGTTCTTCTAGCAAAGAAACATTTGTGATGTATGAGGAGCACATGTTAATGTTATTCTTAAAATCAATTTCTACCACTCATTATGTAACATGAATTAAATCTCATTTAAATGCCTTCTAATCCTAATCTTAGTTCTTTCTTTCATTCACTCATTCTTTTTTTTCTTCTTTCTTCTCTTCAATTGCCGCATCTACGACTTTCGCTGCTATCATACTAATGCTCATTCGCGAGTCCAAGAGATCAACCATACTGATCTTGGACCCAAGCGCCACATAAAACCAATTCCGCAACTCCGCCGCGATCAAGCTGTCGACGCCGTGGTCCGACACAGCGCGAGCCACATTGATCGTTGACGGCTCCAACAGCAGCATCGCCGACACTGTGGCTATGATTCCTGAAATGACGAGCTCCAGAGCATTAGCACGATGCTCCAACTGCTCGGTTTCGGCCGGCGCAGCACTTGCCCTGAGCACCGTCTCCTCGAAGTCGTGTCGCAGTCGCGCCGTGGCAAAGCGACCCCCCTCAGCCTCCGCAGCTGGTCCCGAACCATTCGCGTCGACTTGCATTGCGTCGTCGAAGGCTCGAATCACTTGCGATATGCGCGCATCGCTGTACCAACGCGGCGGGGCTGCACTGCGGATGCCCATCTCAGTGTCATCGCGCTCCTTGGCTGCCATATATGCCGGGTCCATGTAGGTCACATAAGTAGCTGCAGCCAGCGGATCCGTCTTGATGCCTTTGGGGGAGTCGCGGCCTAAGAATGCCGGCTCGAGCAAGCGGAGGAAGTAGCTCTCGGGTAGAGTCATCACTTTGTTGCGTGCCATCAGCTCGAGCGTGGTAGTATCTGTGCTTAAGTGGCCGACATCGTTAACAAGGCCGAACTGGGCCGCTGTGGCAGGGAGGCCAAGGCGGCGACGATAGCGAGCAAACTGGTCTTGGAAGTTGTTGGCAGCTGTGTAAGCTCCCTGAGTTGCAAAGCTGAGCACTGAGAGGATAGAAGTAGTCATGACAAAGAAGTCTAGTGGAAGGGTCTTGGTGGTCTCGTGCAGATTCCGCGTGCCGCTCACCTTGGCAGCGAGGCCGTCGCGCCAGCCATCGAGGGAAAGCTTGTCGAACGAGATGTCTTGGTATGACACAGCACAATGGACGATGCCTTTCAATGGCCGGGTGGCTGACGCTTCTTGGATAGTGCGGAGTACTTGCTCTTGGTCACCAAGATCGCAGGCGATGGGGCGAACACGCACACCACGCTCGGCAAGAGCATCAACGAGTGTCTGGGCCTCGGGAGCGCTGCCACCACGGCGGGACAAGACGACCAAGTCCCGGGCACCCCGATCACTCATCCACTGGATGATCGACCGGCCCAAACCGCTGAGCCCTCCGGTGATGACATAGCATGCCTCCGGGTCAAAGCTGGCCGCTGGCGACGCTCGCACCATTCGCACCAGCGATCCGGGATTTTGGAACGTGACAACTAATTTGCCAATATGCGTGCCCTTCGAGAAGCTCAGCAACGTCTGGTCGAGCTGAGAAATGTCGGAGGCAGTGAGTGGACGGATAGGGCTGATATGCCCGGCACGATAATACCCATCGACGGCTTGGATGAGCTCTGCACCCAGCTGCGGGTCGCTGTGGACGACCCGAGCCAGATCAAATGACGAGAAGCTGGCACTTTTCTGGAACAATTCCAGGCCGACGGCGTGTGCATCATTGACGTCTAGCCGGCCGATGTCGATGAGGTGGCCGAGCGGAGCGAGCGCCTTGATGGTTTCGTACAGCATATCGCCTTGCGCCGTGCTGAGAACCACGTCGAAGCCCCTGGTGTTCGTGGCGGCGACAGCGCGCGCCAGCTCGGCCATGTCACGCGCCAAAAACACATGCGAGGGTAGCAATCCGATTGTTCCCACGAGGAAACTCACTTTGTCTGGAGATCCAGCCATAGCAAAGACATCCGCACCTTTGGCGCGTGCCAGCTGAATTGCGGCAAGACCCACGCCGCCTGATGCCGACTGAATCAGCACTTTTTGCCCTCGCCGCAAGCGCGTGAGGTGCTCGAACGCATACACAGCCGTCATGAACACCACCGGCATCGTCGCGAGGTCGACGAGGACGTCGCTGTTGCTCGATCGCGCTTTCTGGGCGAGTGCCGCTGGGACACGTGCGAAATTCCCGAAGTGGCCTTTACCGAGCCCATATACTGCATCACCAACAGCAAAGCCAGTATTGGCTCCCACGCTGGTGATGACACCCGAGTACTCGGACGACAAGTTATTGCCATCGAAGCGGCCTGTAGAGAGCACAAGGTCCTTCCAATTGAGCCCCACGGCAGCTACCTTCACCTCGATCCAATCGTCTGGCAGCGGCGAGCAACGCAGCTCAGTGTCAGGGCGGAAATAAATCGAGCTGAGGAGGCCGGGAGCCTCGAAAGCGACGCGTACGGGGCCCTGGCTGTCAAAGGGAAGCAGCTCAGCGCCGTGAGTCGCTGGTGTCACGAAGGGCTCCGCATACTTTTGCAACGCTGCCTCGGGCACAAGTCGACTGACCTGTAGAAAGCCACTGTGCCAGGCGAACTCACGATCTTCACTGCTTTCACTGTCATGAGGCCGCTGTAGCGCTTGCTCTTGATTAGCGATGACGCGAAGAAGCTCATTGGTATTGTTTTCTCCGACGACTTCGAAATTTTCAGCATCAATGTCCATAGAGAAGAAGCGGCCCGATGGCGCTTCGGTCGAGATAATACGCATGAGCCCACCAACGACAGCTCCATCGGGGCTGCGACCCTGTGCCATACCTGTCGACGTCAGCCACACCATACTGGATGTGTGATGGGCAAGATATTGGAATATCTCGAAGCGACGCTGGTCGGCGTCCAATAGTAGGTTTTCACCGTCGAGGAAGGCGATCACACGTGCATTGTCAGGAACCTCGCTAAGCGCGTTGTCGACCAGCGTCGTTTTGGTAGAAAGACCGCGGCGTTCCAGCTCCGCTGCGAGGCCTTTCAAGAGTGGCGGGACGCCTTTTGCACCGTGGAGTAGAGCGACCGGGGGACCAGTTGCGTTATTGGGTTCGAGAAGGGTGGTGACGAGGATTGTCGAGTGCGTTCTTGGTTGAGGATAGTCGTCCAAGATCAGCGAAGCGCCCGAGAAGCCGGCTGAACGCAAGACGACATCCCACTCTGCCACATTCAAGAAAGGGCTATCGATGCGGCCGTCCGGCATTCCATGCCAATACCCTGCTTGGGCACCACCGACAAGACCAACCCATGCGCTATTCCCTGTGGTCTCAACCAGAATCAGCTTGCCATCAGCCTTCAGCAGTTTCCGAGCATTTTGCAACGCCACAGCAATAGAAGACGCCGTGTGCACAGCCTGCGAAGCGAAGACTACATCGTAAGCCGCCTGGAGGCCTTGTTCTAGCGCGCCCTGTTGTATGTCTAGGACGGAAAAAACGACATCTCGGTGTTCGGCGAGCTGTCCTCGAGCCGGCTGCAGGGCGGCTTCGGAGACGTCGGTCACGGTATAGTCACGATAGCGCTTGATGCCATTTTTGCCACTCAGGGCGTCTAACACTAGGCGTGCTGTATATCCTTTTCCGCCTTTGAGCTCCAAGATCCTGAGATTGGGGTTGGCGTGGCTAACGGAGTCGAAAACATGGGAAATCTGAGAGTGTACGCCTGTTAAAAACAAGCTGTTGTCGTAAAAGTCGGCTAATAATCCACCCTCGGCTAAGATCTCATCACCCGTCTTGCGATTGTGCATTATGTTCGCCATGTTGTCGTGCAAACGCTGCAAAGCTTTCACCTCGACCAAGTGGTCGGTTTCTTGGTACAAGTCCTGCAGCATTTGTAAACGCTGGGAGAGAGAGAGATTCTTTGCTTCGACGATCCGGTCCGATCGGTTCTCTTCTACCAGTCTCTTAATCCAGGCGGCGTAGAGACCCGCCGTTCCAGACGCATTCAGTTCAGTGTTATTGATCCACTGCTCGTACACGTCGACGGCAATCAATGCTGCTATGGTCTCGAGAGAATCAAGAGCGGGCACCTGAGCGACATTTTCCGGCGGCGGTGGGAATAACGCGCGAGCTTGCTGATTGCTGAGGGAGCGGAAGTCGGGCTTGTAAATCATCCGCGTGAACGGGCTGGCGAAGGCCTTGGAATTGCCCTTGTCTTGAGCTTCCAGACTATAACTGATGCAGCGGAGGTTTTGAATGTCGAGGAGCAGCTCGCCTGCTTGGCTCTGTAACTGTAGCTGGAGATAAGCCGATCGGAGTCCTCTAAATTCCCCAAGGGCAACGGCAGCGCCCCAATCTTGTGCGCTCCCAGCTCTCAAATGTAGCTGTGACAAGTGAATAGGCACGAAGGCAATAGTGGCCTTGTCGGTTTGTCCCCCATGGCAAGCAAGGAGGCCAAGCTGAATCATGGCGTCGAGAGAGGCGGGATGGATCGGATACGCAGACTCACCCCCCTTGATGATGCCATCTGTTGTGTTTAGACCAAGCTTAGCAGATGCTGAATTCGTTGTGACATCAGCCCTGATTTCCGAGAGTGCTTGGAACGCGGGGCCGTAGCCTAAACCGATGGACGCGAATGTCTTGTACCAGTTGCGCGAGTCTACGGCCCGGGACTCGGTGGCAGTACTGATCTTGTCGGCCTCCACAGGGCTAGAAACATCTACTTTGATCAAACCCGTACAATGTTCAGTCCACTGGTCCGAGGCACGAGCAACCGAACTGACCGAGAAACTGGCCCATGCTGGCGCGCGTGCTGTCGCTGTATCGACGAGCTCCATGCTAAAGATGATTTCGATGCCGTGCTGATCCTCGGGGATCTTCAACGCCGTTTTGATATCGACGTTGCGGAGCGAGTGCCCCAGTATAGGCAATGCGTCTGAGAACTCCTCGTAAATTTGTGACGCTGCCACCATGGCCATGCAAATGTACCCGGCCGCCGGGAAGACGACATCGGGGAGCAGGCGGTGATCTCCTAACCAAGGCAAGTCCTTCAAGCGAAGAACGTTGCGGAATTGTGGTCGTAGCTTCGCGTTGCCGACCACCTTGGACCCAAGGAGATCGTGCCTGACGACGCTGCGCAGGCGTAGCTCTTTGCTGGCCCTGCCCTCATAGAAGCTGATCGGCCCGTATGTGTACTGATAGGGTGGGAGGTCTGTGGCAGTGACACCGTGTGCCAGCAGCCAGTCCGCCCCAGAACGCTCGTCCATTGCATTAGCCGCAGCTAGATTGATCTCGGCATTCAGACCAAATAGAGATCCGGCGAGCTGCAGCACTGATCTTCGGCTGTCCTCTCCTCTTCTTAGAGACCCAGCATAGGGGATGACTTTACCAACACTCTTGAGGATTTGATCAAGGGGGCCTTTCAGCGCAGGATGCGGTCCAACCTCCACCAACACTCCAATGTCGAGGCCTTCGCGGCTGACAAGGTTTGCAACAGCGTCCGAAAATCGAACAGGCGACTCGAGATTGGCTCTCCAGTAAGATACAGGGACATTCTCGGTCGGCAAGCTCTTGCCTGGGGTGACAGAAGAGGCCCAGTGAATGAGCGGGTATCGATGAACATATCGATGGCGGTCATCACGTAGCCCGAGCTTCTCGAGATGGGCTAGCCCAACAGAGAGGAGTGTTTCAAACTCAGGGCCCAGCGCTGCCATGTGATGCGAGTGATATGCATTCCCGCCTGTCTTAAGCAGTCGGTTGAAAACGCCATCTTGAGTGAAGGTGGCAGAGAGCCTTTGGACAGCCTCTTGGTCTCCAGAGAGTGTGAGACTGCCAGGCGAGTTGATGGCGGCAATCCTGACCTCCGACTCGAGACCTTCGAGGTATCCAGCAACCTGGTCGAGGCTTAGTCCCACTGCCAGCATAGCACCCTTCTGCTTGTTCTGGGAAACAGCTTGGCCACGGAAATAGGCTGCGGTTATCGATTCAGCTGCAGTCATACGACCCGAGGCATAAGCAGCTGCCATCTCGCCTGAGGAGTGTCCCACGACACCAGAGGGACGGACAGACCACGATGCAAGCAGATCCATGAGGCCAATTTGGACGGCTGTACAAACTGTTTGTGAGACCTCAGGCGTTTGCACGCGATCGGCGTCACAGTTTCCGGAAAGGATATCCGTAATCGTCCAAGACGGTGCCCCGGGTAATATACTAAGAATATGATCCAAGTGTTCAATGGCGGTACGGAAAACACGGTACTCAAAGAGCTGGGCGCCCACTATAAATCAGAGTCTCGGAGTCAGCGTTGTCATTTTAGGCGAGGAAGTAGAAGGAGAGAAGCATGTCTCAAGAGGCTTGAAGCATTTCCTCCTCTCAACGTAATCAAAAGCAAGAGAAGCATTCCGAGAAACCGAGTACTTACTAGCTGGCCACTGTGCACCTTGGCCAGTGAAGACGAAACCAAGACGTGGAGTTTCTGGTGTCAGGCTCGAAAAGACGTTCTGGACATCATCCAGCAGCCCCTGCGCGACATTGTCTTTATCTGCAATGCGGAAAGTCCGCTTGGCCAGCTTGGATCGCTTGGTTGCAAGGGTGTAGGCAACGTCTGCTAGCGAGTGCTGGTCGATAACGTGGGATAAGACGTCGATGTTTGCCTTCAGTGAGGAATCATTGTGTGCTGAAAATGGGAGTAGCACGAGTTGGTGAGTGCCTGCATCGGCTTTTCTTGTTGTCTTTGGCGTGCGCAGGACGGGGAGGTGCTGTGGTATCATAGTCCCGTTTTGGTGCCCATTTTGGTGACCATTTGTAGCGCCGTTCGTATGCGTGGACCCGTTCGTTCCATTTGTTCCATGAGCTCCGTTAATTCCATTCACCCCGTTCGTCCCATTCACCCCATTTGTTCCATTAGTCCCATTAACATGAGCGGCACCATTGCCTTTCCGGGCAGAACCATTGGTCAAGGCGCCATTGCTGCGCTTAGCTTTGCCCATAACTCCCGGCTTCACATAGTCTGGATACACCACATTGACATGATCGAGGATGCAGTGTCCAATCGAACCCCCAAAGCCAGCCGACGTGACGCTGGCTCGTCGCAGCGTCCCCTTAGGCCAGGGGGTAACCTCAGTCACGACCACGGCTTTGGCCTTGGAGAAGTCGATCCGCGGGTTCAACTTGTTGACGCCGATACTAGGTGGGACTAGAAGTTAGAATCGAGGAGTTAGCATTGCTGTGTTGAGAAAGAGGGCGAAGAGGATAATGTTTCAAGCTTCACAAGATATTTACTTTCATAGGCTACGAACAAGGGTAAAACACTAAGAGATGGAGTACATACTCACGCCCGCTTCTAATGCGAGTACGGCCTTGAAGATGCCCGCGAGCGCGGCTGCACCTTCGGTGTGTCCGAGGTTTGTCTTGACGGACCCGATCAGCAAGCGATCCTCGAGTGCATTGGACCGTCCCGGCCCGAAAACCTTCCCGGCTGCCATGACCTCGAGCGGGTCTCCGACGCGCGTGCCGGTCCCGTGGCACTCGAGGAAGGGAGTCTCTGAGGGCCGCAGGTTACCTGCGTTCTCATATGCTTTGCGGATGATGGCCTCCTGGGCCGCTCCACTCGGGTGTGTGATTCCACTCGAGCGTCCATTGGCGCCGATTGCGCTCCCTCGGACCAGGGCACGGATAGGGGACGCATCCTGCATGGCCTTCTCGGGCTTCTTGAGATAGATGGCGGCAAAGCCTTCGCCTCGGGCATAACCGTCGGCCGAGTCGTCAAAGGCGTGGCTCATCGAAGTGCCAGACAAGGCACCAAGTTTGTCCATAGCGATCTGCATCATGGGGTCCATAATCCAATTTGCTGACGCTACTATGGCTGAATCGCAATCACCATCGCGGATGGCTTGCATGGCCATGTGTAAGCCGTATAAGGCTGATGTGCAGGCGCTGTCAAGCGTTACACTGTTTTCCTCACGTGAGCTCAAAGAAGGCAGCAGAGTGATGGGATTCGTTTGCTTACCTTGGACCAGTGAGATTGAAGACGTAGTTAATACGATTGCTGAGTATATTGTGGCAGACACCTGTGGTAGCATGTGGCCTAGCATACTCCCAGTCACGCGTCTGTGCATACGCGTTGTCGTAGGATATGTCGGCAACAAAGACACCGATGCGTTTTCCGTTGACGCTCTCCCAAGTGTCCCCGCCGTTCTCGAAAGCCTCGTAGACTACCTCTAGAAGCTTGCGTTGGGATGGATCCATCGTCTCTGCTTCGAGACCTGAGATCCCAAAAAAGGCAGGATCAAAGAGTCGTGGATCCTCAGTTACATACCCACCTTTAGCTGCCGTAGTCCCTGGGCGCTCCGGGTTTGGATGATAGAAGCCTTTGGCGGAAAAACGAGGCTCAGCCCAGTCTTGGTACCCAGATCGCTTGTTGATCAAGAGTTCCCAGAGCCCAGGCACATCATGAACACCTCCCGCCCAGCGGCACCCTAGCGAAAGAATATTAGCGAGAGGAAGAGACAAGTTGGAAGCCACCGAGTGAGCGACTTACCCATGCCTACAATGGCTATAGGCTCTGGCTCATGGTTTCTAGACATGACTGCTGTAGAATCCGCAAAACAAAGGCCGGCTAGATTTCGAGCGTGATATCAAGTTGAATGATAAAGGTTTGGATCGCTTGGAGAAGAAATGAAAATTTCGAATTAACTTCAAGTATATATAGGTCTATCATGTACTGTCGCCGTTGTGTCTCGCAGACTAGGCAAGTTTCGCGCGCCAGGATTACCCGCTCTTCGATAAGCAAGTGATTGGATGTTCATAGACGAATATCATGCGAGGATTCGAACAATACAAGGTGAGCGGAGGTGCTGTGGTCGGCTGGCAATGAGAGAGAGAGAAAATTCACATGGTTAATCATAACTGTGGGTACGAGATAAGAGACAGAGAGTAATAAAACAGCAAGTCAGACGATGATCATTGGTATTATGCCCGTAAAATGTCGGTCGGATAATCATTGCCTGAGTTGACGATTGCAGCGGATTGCAAATTGCAAATTGCGAGTTGCAGAAACGCAATCGACAAATTGAAAACAATCGGCAAATTACATGTGCCGACTGTCGAAAACAAGAATAGGTAGGGGGACGAAGGAATCGGCGATTACGCCGCAAATGAGAAAAATAGATTATCAAGATACTTGTCATTGATATCATGCCCGCCAAATATCGGCCGAACTTAGTTGGCGAAGACTGCGGAAGCAACATCAACATCAGCATCAGCACTAGCCAAGCTTTCCATTAAACTGTCAACGACCTCGGTAGTTCCTAACTAATCCCGTCAACTCGGCATATTTCGATTGACAAATAAAAAGGAGTAGCACCCAGATCCCAGACAAAATTTAACAGCTCTTGTAAGAGAGATTCACAGAAACCCAAGCCGTTTCCCCCTTCCTCAACCACAAACAACTTTCCAAAATTTCACCATGTCCCCTCAAATCGACCCCACAGTCTTGAAGGCCACCAGCAAAAGCGACTTGCTCGCCCTCGCCGACGACGTCGTTCGGCGAACCCAAGCCATTGCAGAATACTTGCGGGCTAACCAGTATGCCCAGCCTACATTTGCTCCAGAGTGCGTTGACCGCCCCGAGACGCTTGACTACGCCAAGCTTCATGGTGGGTTGAAAAGATCCCTGGAAGACCTCCAGTACCTCGTCGAGGGCCCGAAGAGGCACTTCCGCACTCTTTGTTGCCAAGGATACGAACTTGCAGCTCTCCAAGTGGCTCTCGACTTCAACTTCTTCAGCATCGTACCAGCAGAGGGACATATCTCGCTGGATGAGCTGGCCGCACAGGCGGGCATCGACTTAGACCGGACGCGCCGCATCGTCCTTCTCCTTACTACAGAATTCCTCTTCCGGGAACCAACCCCCGGTTATGTAGCGCACAGCACCAGCTCGTACTTCCTGCACCAGGATGAGGAGGTCCGTTCGACGCTACATTACACGTATGTCGCCCTCGCGTGAATGCTGATATCCTCTACGAGGACGGAGCTTCCAACTTGTCAATTGCTGACTGCTTGGCTCCAGAGTCGATGAGATGTTCAAAGGAGCTTCAGCTACAGCCGACAGTATCAAGGCTTCGCCATACACGTACGACAGCGTTCTCACCCCCTTCGCGAAGGGTAATGGCCTTCCGATCTTCAGCTTTTATGAGAAGGATCCTAAACGTTCGATTCGTTTCGCCAAGGCCATGGCTGGATGGGCGAAATGTATGTCCCTTCTCCTAAAAATACAAATAGAAGAGAGTGACTAGCAAGGCCCAGCCTTGCAGGCTAACATTTCGACAGTAAATTTGAACCTCGATGCACTCAAAGGGGCTTTCCCTTGGGGCACTCTCAAGGGCACCGTGGTAGATGTCGGAGGTGGGAGCGGTTCAGTCTCCATAGCTTTGGCCCAGGTAATTAACCAGCCCACACCAAACCGCACGCAAGCCTTTGTTGAGACCAGCACTAGCTAATCACGAGCCTTAAACACAGAACTTCCCCACTCTCAACTTCATCGTGCAAGACTCGGCCGACATGCACACAGCCGGCCAATCGCTCCTTACGGACGACGTCCGCGATCGTGTCTCCTTCATGCAACACAGCTTCTTCGAGCCGCAGCCAGTAGGAGACGCGGCTGCCTTCATCCTGCGTGCATGCGCACTCAACTGGTGCGACGCGGACGTCGTCATCATGCTCCGGTCACTGGTACCAGGGCTCGAGCGCTCCAAGCCCACCACGCCGCTGCTCATCAACGATCTCATCGTGCCGGTGCAAGGCACGCTGACGCGCGACTTCGAGCGCGGTATGCGCCAGATCGACCTCATCATGCTGGTAGGCTTTGGCGGCAAGCTGCGCACTGAGGCCGAGTTCAGCGCGCTGTTGAAGGAAGCGGATGAGAGATACGAGATCCGCAGCTTTCGCCCTGAGGGACTTATGGGCTTGCTCGAGGTATATCTGCGGCGCTAAGGAATGACACGGGTAGCGAGCCGCACTCAAGCAGACAAAATTAATCAGCGGTTAATAGCATTATTAAAAGAGCCTCGGTACTAGATGAATCGACCACGTATATGTGACAATATCAATCATATAGTTGAGAACTCAAAAATCGTGCTTGTGCTAATTGAGACGAGTTCATCTACTAAGACGGAACAGGCCTCATAAGGACTATTTTCAGAATGCCAAATGCGAACATGGCTGCATAGCTGTATGGTATTCCCGCGAAATTGAAGCAAGAGAAAAGATACAGCAACTCATGAGAGACAACAGTTTGAGATGTCCAACGCTTGCCGGGGGATAAGTGGAGAAGGGCTGAAATGAGAGTTCAATATACTGCTCGACAACGGTTACCCGTGCTGGAGAGGTGGTTGTAAAGATGCAGAGCATAGGGTCGACAGGAACTGTCAGCATTCGTAAAAGACGTAGAAAGAAGCGAAGTCGTCGTCGCGATGGAACGGGGAGAGGGGAGAGGGCTACTTAGTCGCATGTTGTGAGTTGACGATGAAGTTTGCCGCCCGCCGGGTCCCGAATGCTGCTTTGGGAGGCCGTAGGATTCGCAAAACAATACGGCTGGATTGTTTTGTCGTTCAGGAATCCCATCGAATCTGCTCCGAATG